>JBBPBX010065726.1:3136-19878 GCA_038048925.1 Garcialebias charrua | reverse complement strand
TTTATTATTTTCAAAGACCCTTCAAACAGCTTTGTGTGGCCAGTTATGAAACAACCAGCTGACATTTTATTGCAAAGAATCCATTTCCTGACCTTTCTGCATTTTCCAGGAGAACTTTCTTCTCTTTCAGAACCCCGAATGAAGCCGTGGTGAAATAATGTGCATTCATACATGCAGTATACTGTATCTGAGAGGGCATTAGTCGAATGAAGCACTAAATTCTCTTTTTAACGAATTGTTTGGCTTCACTGCAAGTTGCAGTTGATTTCTTGGCGAAAGTGACGTTGGTTTTGTGATGATAAATTTAGTCACATTAACACGAGTATAATGTTTAAAGTCTTAAACACAGAATGCATCATGGCAGAGGGTTGATTTAAGGCGAAGCTGAGGTGAAATAATTCCTTTGAGGAATAATTGATGAGTAAACTTTGCGCGTGTGTGTTGAGGAATAAAGGGAAGCACGCTCTGTTCCACATCCCTGCACATCCCACTATTACATCATGCTGTAAGACAATAATGCAGCTGCAAAAGCATCACAGCCAGTGCTCAAGACTCAAAATCTTCATTTGCTGTCACTGATGAATGGACTGTATTTACTGTATATATCACCTTTACACTACAATCTGTGTCATCATTTGCAGTGGCGGAGCTGGACTTTTATTGCTGGGGGGCCGAGGGGGGGGGGGCAAGGCTATCGGTAAGGAGTCCACTGACTATGACCATGACAATACAGTAAGAGTACATCTTTAACACCTTACTTGCCCCGGAGACAGTTCCCACCTGCCTGAAGACCGCCACCATCATCCCAGTCCCAAAAAGCTCCACAGTGACTGGTCTGAATGACTATCGGCCAGTGGCCCTCACCTCGATAGTTGCAAAATGCTTCGAAAAACTGGTCATGACTCACATCAAAACATCCATCAACATCAACGAGGACCCTCATCAGTATGCATACTGTGAAAACCGATCAACAGAGGATGTCATCTCCTCTGTGGTCCACACTGCTCTCATCCACCTGGAACAGAAGGACTCATACGTCCGTATGCTCTTTGTGGACTTCACATCTGCCTTCAACACCATGATCCACAAACCCTGATGGACAAACTATTCACACTAGGACTAATGGTGCATTCACACCTAACAGCGTTTCAACGGCAGGAGCGTCCAGCTTACATGCAAAGTCAATGGGGGACGCGCTTCCAGCCGCGTCTTGGCGTCGGGCGTCACGTGCGTGTTGAGCGTGCTGGAAAGCGTTTTTCCATGCACGTGAACCCGCGTCAGCCTCCAAAGCACACGTTGATTTAGCTGAAGATTTTGCGGTTCAAACATTCGAACGCCGTTCAACCAGAGGCGGCCGCCACTAGAGGGCGCTAGGGGCGCCGCCCCTCCTTGGAACTGCAGCTCTTCTTCTTCACCATTTGAAGATTTAAAAAAAAATTTATTATAAAAGTGAAATAATAAAATAAAAATATTTCGAAATGCATGCATATATGTTTTTAGTTGTGTAGGATAAATATTTTATGAGTAATGACTGTTTCAAAAAACGTTTTTTGATTGTGACGTACTTCCGGTTTCCCCGCTGGACGCCGCCTGCGGCCTTTTCCATTGAATCTAATTATAACTAGCGGCCGCTAGCGGCCGTAGTTTATGTCCCATCTGTCCAAAACTATTGGACTGTACAGGTCGCATTTTCCGTCGCCCTCGAGCCTGGACTCGTCTCTTATCGCCACGGATCGCCAGTGCTTCCGGTTCGAGCCAGGAGGGAGGGGCAGTGGGGGACCATCTCTGTTTACACTCAGAGCTGATCACACGGCCAACTAGCGACGTTGAAACAGCTGTAATTATTAATGGTGCCTTTCTACACAGGTAAGCAAGTAATAATTAGTGACTTTAATGAATCTCTAAGCGCACATGAGCAAAGTTTTGAGCTGATCTCATCTGTGTGCGTGTGACGTGGTGTCGTGTGTGGGTGGTTGTTGCAGTCAGTCAGTCACAGTAGCTAGCTGTGCTCATGGTTGTGGTGTACTGCAACATTATAAAAGTTGCTACTTGCTAGTTATAAACCCGAATGTGTGAAGACGACTCCTGTCTGTCCATCTTCAGCTCATCATGAACTGTTTACTCCTCAGAGTGTCTGTCTGTGTTAGTTAACTTTTGTCTCGTTTCGTTTAGCAGCAGTTGCAAATTTTCTGATGAATAAATCTGAATGAATAAATAAACTTTAGTTTTAGTTTAGTTAAACTTTAGTTTCATTATAAGTTGTGCTGTTGTTTCAAAGACACTCTAAACTTAAATAAATCAAGTAGCAGAAAGATTTAAGCATTAAATAGTTTGAAATTTTCATGTTATGAAACAGTGATTATATAATTATTTGAATTTAATTTTAATATTATAAAGATCACTGTGGATGGAATGCAATTGAAATAACCTGGATATTATTATTTATGTTGTATTAAGAAAGTTAAAATGTGATTACATATGTGTACACAAAGCACTTCAAGCAATGTGGAAAATGCTAAAAAAAAATACATAATTAATGTGCCTTTTGTACTTTCTTTACAGAAAAAAATCCACACAACACCTTCATCTCTACACACCGGCATCCAATCTACCACCTGTGTAACAGACAGGTGGTGTACAGAAGAAGATCCAAGATGTCCAGCTTAACCTTATCATGCAGCAGGTGACTTCCCATATCCCAAAAGTGAGTATTTTCACTTGTGGTGTTTTACTATTTTTAACACTGTATTGATCTGGAGAATGAAAACAAAGTCTCTTGCAAGTTACTAGCTTATTAACATTGAAACATTTAAGGTGCATTTATATGGTGAAATGTTATATATGCTAAGATGCATTAGGAGTCAACTCAGGACCTTTAATATTAGGAATATTTAAGAGAACTGTCTGGTACTAAAAAAATACAGTAGATTGATTCTATTTATTTGCTCTCTCCACTGCACACCTGTAGAAGGAGGTGAGGTCTGAACTTCTCAGACCAGCTCGTCTAAGCCGTCTGAGGAAGTAGAGTCTCTGATAAATTTTCTTGATCAGGCTGGTGGTGTTGTTGCTCCAGCTGAAGTTATCGTTCATGTGTACCGTACACCTAAGTACTTGTAGCTGGAGACCACTTCCACCGCAGATCCTCCTATGTTCAGTGGGGTGTGTGGGGTTTGTTTGTTCCTTCTGAAGTCCACAATCATCTCCTTTGTCTTCTTCACGTTGATGTGAAGGTTATTGTCCTTGCAGGACCCAGAGCCTCTTTATCATAAAGTGGAAGAAAAGACCCTTAGACCAGTCTGGTGGGTGACCAACTTAAGGAGACTGATATCGGATTTTAGGTCACTTCACTTTCTTTAACAACAAACATGAACATGGCTGGCTGTGAGGGGCAAACACATGACATATAGTAGCTAAAAGACAGATGCTTAAACTGCTAAGCTTCAGCAAAAAGAGGAAAATATTGATGAGTAGCAAAACACTAGCTAAAGTAGCATTTTTTTGCTGAAAGTATCAAAATGCTAGTTAAAAGTAGCAGAAAAGTAGCAGAACAGTAGCTAAAATCTCAACAAGATAAAAAAGAAAACAGATTTAAGAGAATAATGTTTAAGGGAAAGTTTCATATTTTGAAAGATATAAAACTAGCAACAAAAAAGTAAGCTGAAATTAGCACAAAATATGTAAAAAGAACAATAAAGTGGTCATAGTGTTATGATTTCAAAGGTTTACCCAGTTGGTAATGAGACCCAGAACGACACAAGACGAAGAGGTGCAAAAGTAACAGTGTTTATTATTTACAGTGCAAGTCTATATACTGTACACATGTACAGGGATCTTCTGGATTTCCTGGAAGATGAAACAAACTGTCAGAAAGGCTTGACTATAAGGCTCTTTCAAGATGATTGATCTAGTTTTGTTTGTTATTTTACAGAGAAATCCTTAGTTCCTTGAGATGAATCCCAGAGGGCGAAATGAGGCAGGCAAGTGGTTGGAGGGCAAGACACGATGAGCAGAGAACTGGTCCCAGGACCAAGATGGAAACGAGGACTGGAAACACAACAAAAAACAAGGTAAGTGTCTCTCAAAGTACTGTACTCAGAAACTGGCTAGAAGCATAAATACCATGAGTAGGCATCAATGCTCCAGCGAAGAGTACTTGACTGCAGCCTTAAGTATAGGTGGAGCTCATCAGGTGGATCACAGTAAAATAGATCATTTTTCTTCCCCATAAATCAGTTATTTAAAATCTAATCTGGAATAATTCCTCCTTGTTAGACTTCAGTTGACCTGTTTAAGTTGGGCCCAAATTTGTTATTATCTTTTGATTTATTTTTCATTGAAATTTAATTATTTGTTAGTTTATTTTTGGAACTATTAAATTGAATTATTTGGTGGATTTTTGAACACCTTTGTCCTTATTTAAGTCTGGACCCTCACAATTCTATTTATGTTATGAACTTGTATTACTAAAATAATTATAACAGAATATGATAGAAGTTGTCCAAAAATTGAAAAGTGGAAGCAGAACACTCCCATTCTCTTTTCACACTGATGCCTCAAACAAGGTGAAGATGAACCATGTTTTATTAATGATAGTTTTATACAAATGGATACACCTGATATATACAAATAAAAACATGAACAAACTTACTTTACAGTATACAAACATAATTATGCATACTTCTACACATGCTTAAAAAAAATTTATGGCGCCCCCCCATAAAAAAAAAATCACCAGCCGCCACTGCGTTCAACTCTCCCTGATTGGTTGATCAGGGAGAGTCGGGGGGAGAAGAGAGGGGGTCAGGGGGAGAGGGGGAGACGATTGCGCAACTATGTGACGTATTGTTTGTGGGACACAGAAAAAACCCGCAGAGTCATGGACTATGGAAGAGAAACTCATTGTAGCTGTGTGTTCGCGACAAGTCCTTCACGACCAGTCAAGTCTGCTCTACAGAGACGGAAATAAAAAGCTCCTCGCCTGGCGGAGTGCAGTGAGGACTCGGTATACCGGTAAGCTCCTCCCACACACCCCGCAGCAGTTTTGCGTTCTGGCGTTCTGGTCTGGACACCAAGTGCGTCCACTTGCGTGCGTGACGAGCTTTTTGGAAGTTGAAACACTGTTCGGTCTGGACGTACCATTATGCCGGTTACCCACCGGACCCGTGTCGGGCGGCTGAAGCGGCCGGCTTACATTGAAAGTCTATGTGGAGATGCGTCGAGGCAAGGCGAACCGTGAAGCGGCGCGCCGGCACGCGGCAGTTCCTTTCCACGCACGCGCACGTCCGAAACAACCTACGCGTTGAGCAACGTCGAGCCAACAAAGTCTCAAAAGTTGATGTTTTTGTGGCTCGACGTTGCTCGACACGTCCAGCAACCAATCGGGAGAGCCTCTGCTATGTGATGATGACAACGACAACAGGACTTTTTTTGGACTTTTTAAACTTACCTCATCGAGCCTCCATGAATTGGAACCAGACTCCGGTAAGAATCTTGGCATTTTAAACAGTTGCTGCTGTCCGCTCAGCGTACGATCACCCCAAACATAAAAAAAAAACGTTTTAATCTCAACAAAGACTGTCGGAGCTGCAGTTCGGCTCGTAGAAAACCCACTCCAGTAGAAACGGGGGTCACGTGCTGCCGATTTTATCTGCCAGCAGCATGAAAACACAACAACTGATGACCCTCTGCCTCCCCCTAGTGCGCGTCATCAGACGCGTCCCAGTGGGTACCCGGCATCAGTGACAAGCACCCAAAAGGGGGCGGCAGGAGCGTTCTGACAATTTAGGTGGGTACCCGGCATAAGTCCCTCCATTTGTAACTGGGTCCTAGACTTATTAACGAACAGACCACAGTCACTGAGGATCCACAACTTCTCCTCCACCATAACCCCCAGCACTGGCTCTCCTCAAGGATGTGTGTTGAGCCCTCTCCTGTTTACTCTGCTCACATATGATTGTGCAGCTACCCAGCCAGGTTTTCATATTGTAAAGTTTGCAGATGATACAGCTGTGGTGGGATGCATCACAAACAATGATGAGTCCAGCTACAGGCAGGAGGTGGAACACCTGGAGAGCTGGTGCAAAGAGAATAACCTTCACATGAATGTGAAGAAGACAAAGGAGATGATTGTGGACTTCAGATGGAGCAGTGGAAGTGGTCTCCAGCTACAAGTACTTGGTACATGAATGAGAACCTCAGCTGGAGCAACAACACCACCAGCCTGATCAAGAAAGGTAATCAAAGACTCTACTTCCTCAGACGGCTGAGACGAGCTGGTCTGAGAAGCTCAGTCCTCACCTCCTTCTACAGGTGTGCAGTGGAGAGCATCCTGTGCTCCAGCATCAACGTGTGGCATGGAGGCTGCACAGCTAAAGAAAGTAAAGCTCTGCAGAGAGTGGTGAAGGCTGCACAGAAGTTGTTGGAGTCAGTGTCCCCACCATCACCATTGTTGTGGTCTTGCTAATATGTAAGGGTAGAATCAGACCACTGCAGACATAGCTCCGTTACGAACATCATGCTTTATTCAACACTATCAGTTGATCACGTAGCATTTGTTCCTCCATGTTTCCAAAGTCACATGTGGCAGCTAACTCACGCAGAGAAGCTAAGAATTGTTGTACCTTTTCATCCGGCCTCTGTACACGTTGTCGAAACTTGTGACGTTCAGCAATGACGTCACCTTCGGGACGAAATGTTCTTTAAGGGCAGTAATAGCACTAGCGAACGTGGTCCCGGTATTCGGCAGGTTGTAGAAAAGTCTTTCAGTGAAGTGAAGCTAGACTGAGCTTCTGTAGTCCACTTGAAAGTGGAATCTGTACACTCTCTGAGCACCTCACGTAGTGGCTCAGCAACCGTTGCAAAGCCTGGAATGAACTTATTGTACCATGATGCAAGACCTAAGAAAGACCTTAAAGAAGACAGGTCATGTGGAGCTGGAGCATGAATCACAGCAGCAAGTCTATCCTGATCTGGTTGAAGACCTTCCCTCGAAATGGTGTGACCCAGATAATTTAGGGAAGACTGACTGAATTTACATTTTTGCATGTTTAATGTAAGTCCAGCATCAGTTAGAGCTTGAAGTACTCTCCGTAAATGTTTATCATGGTCTTCTTGTGTGACACCAAAGCAGATGATGTCATCCAGGTATGCTTGTACACCTGGTAAGCCTGTAAGAATGATCGACATCATTTTCTGAAATGCTGACGGGGCAAAAGCTAAACCAAAAGGAACTCTGCAGAAACGAAAAAGTCCATCAGTGATAAATGCAGTAATATCACGACTTTCAGGATGCAGAGGCATTTGGTTAGTTAGTTCATATCGTAGATGTTACTGTTCTTCTTTTACATTTTTGATAGGGATTTTAACACCTGTTACCTTAATAAAACCACAAGAAGAAACAAGAAATGAGTTAGACACAAATCATGAACTTTGCAAAGGGGATATGCTTTTAATGTACTTCTGAAACTTAGTTTGGTCTCAAAACACATTTCCAGCACAAATCCGAATTATGCTGGACCTCACACAGACTATTTATTGCAGAAAGAGGTGGAGTTTGACAAGTTACACAAACTCTGACATCTTACAGATAAAACTGGAGTCATGGTTCTGTCCGAACAGGAACATCTAATCAAAACATTGTTTAATCATGAACAAGGCTAAAAGACTGTCTGTTCTTCAACAAGGGGAAAAACAAACATGTTTGTACTCTCAGAATAAGTGTTTGATGTGAACAGAGAACATTTGATTAGAAGTGAGCTGGGTCAGAGTAATTAGTTTCAGATGATAAATGTTGAATACATCCATCAATTTTATTGTTGGATGTAACTGGGACCCTGTGTACATATGGTAATCTCGTTTCATCACATGCACCACATGTGGTGCAAATGACAATAAAGATTCTCTGACTCTGAAATGGAGTGTGGCAAAATGGAAGACTGTTCTGTGGTCAGATGAGTCACGATTTGAAGTTCTTTATGGAACACTGGGGGGCCATGTCATCTGGACCAGAGAGGACAAGGATAGCCCAGTTTTTGTTCACAATTTGTTTAGTGTCCCAACTTTTTTGGAATCCGGTTTGTACTACCGGTATATACAGTATAAATAAAGACTGATGAAATGAGATTTGCACATGTAACTTGCAGTTTATTATTAATGCATGCCACACAAAGCACAAGTGGACATTAACTTCTAAATGACACCATTGTGACAAGACAATACTTACAATGAGAATTCAGTGTCACACAGTTCACAATTACAATATATAAAAAAAAAGTTATGTTATGGAAACAGTTATTTGGTAGAAGCTACCAGAGATGTGCATTTTATTTTCAAATCTACAACTGAAGCTACAAACTCTGAAATGCTCTGTGTCACTGTGTGAGATTTTGTTGATTTTCATTTCAAATTGATACGTTTTTTTAGAATGATGTAAAGAATTTCTTTACATCTAGACACTTATTTACAAATTTATGTATACCTAAGATCCATACATCATTCTTCTGATGACTTAACATTTATGCACTTGTTTCTGACAATCTAAAATAATTAGTCAGTGTGCAATTTGTCCCTTTCTTGTTTGACAAATTAATTGTTAATTTGTAAGATGATACTGTAACTGTTGACAGTTGGAAGAAAGTTTGGGGGACTAAATATTTTTAAGTTTAGAAATCAAGTCTTTTTCTAAACAGCTTTAGTGTTTGACTTTGTCCACACTCATAACACACACAATGAAGTACAAAAAAAAATCTGAGGGGGTGGCCACTGGGGGGGCCAATCAGATGGCTGGGGGGCACTGGCCCCCCCGCCCCCCTCTAGCTCCGCCACTGCTGTGCAGTTATGGCTTTTTATTTTGAAAAGCCGAACTTATTTTGAAAAGCCCCTTCCTCTGCGCTCGCGACTTGTTTCGGGTCTCTTTGATGTTGAGTGACAGAGCGCGCGCCCCCGCGGTCTGACTGTAGCTGTCTGTCGTCACCCGGGAGCTGACGTCACTCGGAGGATTTGCCACAATGTCAAACGCACGCGAGCAGCGCGAGCTCTTCACGGCTTCCCCGCGCCACAATGACGCGCGCCGCCGCATCCCGCCGCTGCTCATCGTGTAGGAACCAAACTGCACTCTTCTTCGTGGCTTTTGTCCACGTCCTGGGATGCTTTTAAAGGTGAGATGTGTTACTCTGATCTTTTTTTGTGTGTGTGTGTGTGCGTCTTTTTTCTGTAGCTCTCAGCTGCGCGTTATCGGGGATTTCGTTGCTATTTTTAAACGAACACACGCAAGAATGTTTAGAGATGCGCGTTCATCCAGACTGCGTCTTTCCTTGTCTTTTGCCTGCGCGAAAACTTCTCAGGCTGCCTGGCACTGATTGATGCCCGTTACGTAATGAGTGCGGACACAGATGTTCTGATACTGCATCACTTCTACACCAAGAGGCTGCGTGGTTCACTGCCATGACACACACACAAGTGGCTCTGAGGGAAACAACACTATTCACCAGCCATGTCCTTGTGTGTCCCTGTAGGTCAATGCTTGATCCAGGTCAGAGGTCATGCTGCGGAGGGAATCCCACAGCCTGTTTACCTCGGGAGACAAGTCTGACAATGACTGTGAGGTGAGGCTGTCCAAAAAAACATCTGGATTTAGGATATTATTATTCACATTGGTTGTGTTTTGACTGGTGTGAAGGCGTTTTGCAACCAAAACACAAGCAGCTGGAACATCTGCAAGTATGATGTTTATTACTTTCATTGTTTAAAAGGATATTCTGGTCATTTTGAAGCAGGGTTTGTGAATAAAGTCATGAATAACATCTTACCTGACTCCTTTATCTTACCGTAGTTAACTTTTTGAATGGCTTAAGTCTACTTTTCTAGAAAGGATCTTTTTACTTGTTGTTTCCACAAATATTGCAAACATGGCTTATTTTTTAGTCATTAGTCAAAGTCAAAAGTCAAAGTCAACTTTATTGTCAGAACTGCAATATGTACAGGACATACACAGGATTGAAATTGCGTTTCTCTCAGTCCCTCGGTGCAACAGTAACCATTTAAACACTAAAACACTAAAACATTTAATAAACATAAGCATAAAATAGTAAAAGTGTAACACTGTCCTGAGTTTTTTCACAATAGTATAAAAGTATGAAAATGTACACCAACACTGAAACACCAAACATTTAATGAACATAAGCATAAAATAGAGACTGAAAGAACAAGATCCTGGATACAAGCGGTCGAAATGAGTTTATTCCACACGTAAGCTCTCTCTTAGATGGGGATGCACGATATTATCGGCATTGACCGATATTATTGATAAAGTTAAATATCAGACATCAGTCATTCATTCCATAAAAAAAACTTATCAATACTGTATGCAAGGTGCTGTGCATGGTAAATGGTAAATGGAGCTTACTTATATAGTGCCTTCCAGCCCACTATGAGGGGCCCCAAAGCACTTCACAGTACCAGCCATCCACCCATTCATACACACATTCAAACACCGGTAGCGGTAGGCTGCCATGCAAGGCGCCAGCCAGTCCTACCGGGAGCAACTCGGGGTTAAGTGTCTTGCCCAGGGACACAACAACACATGGTGTGGGACTCGGGGATCAAACCTCCAACCTTCCGATCGGGAGTCGACTGCCACTACCACTGTGCCTCCATCCATCCATCCATCCATCCATCCAGCCATCCATCCATCCATCCATCTATCTATCTATCTATCTATCTATCTATCTATCTATCTATCTATCTATCTATCTATCTATCTATCTATCTATCTATCTATCTATCTATCTATCTATCTATCTATCTATCTATCTATCTATCTATCTATCTATCTATCTATCTATCTATCTATCTATCTATCTATCTATCTATCTATCTGTCTATCTCCATCCATCCATCCATCTACAATATATATACATATACAGGGGGTCCCCGACTCACGAGTTTCCCCTAAGTCACGTGCCTAGGCAGGAGGCTCATCTCTTTGAGGTTTGTTTTTGACGGGCGGGGAAGGGGGATGCAGAGCACTCCATCAGTAGCTTTATAGTGCGTCTATAGTGTGCACTGCTAGCTTAGTTCTACGCACCGGTAATTGTCGCCGGGGGGGGGGTGGATGATGATGGACATTTCAGTAGGAGGGGTGCTCAGTTCTGTTGGCAGGGCGGGGCACCCTCCTTGTAAAACGCTACACTGATATGTTTGCATATTCCAAAAAAACTTTCCTGTGTGGACGACCCTAAATCGTGACTAGCTAAAAGCTAATATTAGCACAGCCAGAAGCAAAGTGGGCTGCAGCCAACTTAAAACATACAGTTTTATAGCGATTATGCAAACCACTTTTTTTAATAAACCAGTTTTATAATTTACTTTACATGATTTACACAGATTTTTGTGGTTATTTTGAAGTACAAATAGCAGCAGCAGCTAGCTGTAGCACTTCTGGTGCAGTCTGGGTCAATTCTAAAAGAAATGTAATATATCTTATAAAATAACCAGAATAGCACAAGTTTAAACATTAGTGCTTGCATGAACTGTTATGAAATTTTAATTCTTTTGAGACAGCAGTAACTCACTTTGGTATCAGCCATGTTTAAACTAACCTTTACTTTGTCAGGATTTGTGAGAAGTGTGCTTTTGTGACAACACAAAGTTTATTTTATTTATTTATTTATTTATCTTTTAGCCTCTCACATAGAAATTCTGTAAACCGTAAAACATTTTTTAAAATACAATCTGGTTTCAGAGTAAAAAAATAATCTTGAAATACAGTAGACTTTTGTACAGTTACTAAAGTTGCTCAAAGTCAGTATTTCGCAATGCATTGTGGTCTAAATATATTCATGCTCACTTCCAATTCTTTGAAATACACTTACCGGTAGTCCAAATGATGCTCATACCATTCTACCTGTATTTCAGCTGTGCTCTGCTGTCATTCTGACATCTGGCAGCATTGAGGATGTTTTGTTTTCACAACATAAAATATCAATTATTTAATTTATAAAGACATTTTTATGTACAAATCAATAGAAACAAAGGTGTAGCACAGGGCTTCTCAAACTTTTTGTGTTCAGGGACCCCTTACAGCAGGGGTGTCAAACTCATTTTCACCGAGGGCCACATCGGCATAATGGCTGTCCTTGAAGGGCCAGATGTAACTTATAAATGTAACTAAATGTAATCTAATGTAATGTAAAATAAATGTAACTACCGTACTCCTTAATGTTGAATAACTCATTTATTATAACTTATTCAACTGACAATTACAGTTGCATAGAAAACATCTGTTTGCTTGTTGCTCTAACATAAATCCTTTTAAAATTTGTCAGCTTATGAAAACCCACATAACTCCATTAAAGGTTCAGTATGCAGTTTCTGTAGAACTGCAGCAGTTAGAAATATTTTCAACAGGCAAAGCATTCTGATCCCTCCCCCTCAGAGCCATATGTGGCTCTGCCCCCTTGTGGTCTGTTGAATTTCAAATTCAAGCTCTGTTTTTATTGGCTGATTCAAATTCAAGCTCTGTTTTTATTGGCTGGTTACAAACTCTGTTTTTATTGGCTGGAAAATGGCGGGTCACCTTTTCTTTTTAGAAATGCTTATTTACCACCTGGAGAAGCAAGGGGACAATATTTTTTTTTTTTTTCAGAGATTACCTGGCTAACATCAGTCTGTCAGGAGGTAGTGACAGAGTGAAGAAATATGTTCATAAAAAAAGCTACATACTGCAGCTTTAATGAAGGATGAAATTGTCCAAGTTAATAAAAAAAAAAACATAAAACTGAGCTGCAAAGAACATGTATGACACATGTAGCATCTCACCCAAAAAGGCTACACACAGCCTTGCATCCAACTGTGAATGACAACAATTTGTGTGCATACACATACCAAAATAAAGGTTGACTCAGTTCACAACTATATTACCGTACTCAAGTTGTTTGGTTAGTCTTTGATGAGGAGATGCTGCCTGTCCTTGAACACACCAAGTGGATTCTCTCTCTATGATTGATCATGTTCTGAAAATGATAAACACAAAACAAAATGCAAGCACAATCATTAAATTGCACACAGTTGAAATTTTCTTCTTCTTTGTTGAATTACATTTTATTATATTTTAATTAATCTAAAAAAGCTAAGTCTGGTCCTCTGGACATTTAAAAAACAAAACAAAACTTCATCTTTCAGGGATGAAGATGTTCACATCCTTGATAGAGAGGAACAATGGTTTGAGAGACGAGTAAAAGAGGCCATCTTTGTGAAAAGAAACCATCCAAGGAAGGGGAACATATTATTTTAGGTGGCTGAAATAATCACCTGTTTTTTGTTTTGTTTTTTTGAATGTCCAGAGGACCACACTTAGCTTTTTTAGATTTTTCTACCTGGATTATTGAGAATGCATCAGGATATATTTGAATTAAATTTTAAGAAAATGCTAACCTGACAAACAGGAAAGTGGACAAGATTGTCCTGTTTCACTTGCCACATCCATAAGTCCAATTTTCGCAGGAAAGCCGTGATCGCGTCGGACATCTGCGTGATGACTTGTTTGCGTCCCTGCAGCTTCTGATTCAGCTGGGCGAGATGGTCGGTTATGTCGCACAACACAGCAAAGTCACACAGCCACTTTGAAGCTAGCTTTCACTGCAGCCTCGTTTTTGGCTGTGGGTTTCATGAACAAACTCTGCTGCGACCGCAGTTTGCCTTTTAATTCTTGGCAGAATGTGTTGCTTTTCTTGAAGGCTAGCTTTAGCGTACTTAGCTCCGTGTTTGGTTTCAAAACCGACACCGCCTCGTAACACAAAAGACATACCGGTCTTTCTCCTGGAAGCACAAACAAGTATTCGCCTTCCCATCTTTCTTGAAACTTCCGTCTGTATCAACTTTTCTCTTTCTGGACATGTTGGGATCATTATTTATATCTCAATTCCACTCGTTGGCATGAAGGTAGAAACACTGCCTCGGCTACCGTAGTCGAAAGGCATTGTGGGAAAACCGTTGTCGAAAGGCATAGTGGGGCTGCCGTAGTCGAAAGGCATTGTGGGAAATGTAGTTTTTGGTCAAAACTCGCTCGTATTAATTTTTAGACACTCAAAACTTTTTAATTAAGCTCTCGCGGGCCAGATAAAATGACATGGCGGGCCACATCTGGCCCGCGGGCCAGGAGTTTGACACATGTGCCTTACAGGGTAGAAAAAGTTTCAGGGACCCCCTCATAACCCTCATGTTTATTAAATAATTTTCTTCAATTTGTCTCTTTAATGCAATGGAAATATTTGTGTAACATAAATACTCAAGACTTGTTCTTTAATAGTGTTAATACAATTTTTACAAGTTTAAACGTGGGGTATTTCTCATTCAAGGTACACATAATTAACTTTTTTTCGTCAATGTCCAAAAATGACAGTTTTGAGAAAATTAACTGGAGCAAAAATCGCTTTAAAACTTTACCTATTCACATAATGAACATGATAAATTTATTGTCACTTCTTCAAATTATTACAGAAAACTCTTTACATAAAACTGAACAGAATCATAACAGCAGGAGTCAGACCAAGTAACGGGGTTTGATTTTTAAACCCATCAGTGCTGGAACGCAAATAGCGAGCAGGGTGTCTTTTAAATAAAGTACAGTGGTGGGCAACGCTAATCAAAAAATTAGTTCCACAATTTCTAAAACGCTTATTAATTTTTTTAGGTCCACAATTTCAAAAGCACAAATGTCTTATGAAAATTAGGGGAAGCTAATCTAATCCGCTATTTATATTCGACAATTGGTAGCCGGCAGCGTTATGCAATATTTGCACTACACTGCCAACTGAAAAGTAACTAAAATGATCCTAAAAGGATGAAATTACAAAAATCAAAGGATTTATTTAATACTTTACGTACATATATTCTATTCGGCCACGAAATTAACAAAAAAGAGAATGATCTTTTAATCCCTAAGACCACTTTTAAATCTCAAATACACGGGCGTCTCGCCACCGCATTTATACATAAAAGTAACCAAAATACATAAAACTAACGACTCACCTTCGAGTGTTCGACACAAAACACCCAATAAAATCCTCCGGCCGCGTTAATTTGGCTTGAAACAGCGGGGTTCTCTGCGGATTTATCCAAGTAACCCAGCACAACCAGCTAGCCACAGAGTTAGCGTCCAGTTCACCTCTGACCCGGAAGATGTCAAGATTCTATAGGCAGTCAACAGATTTAATGAAAAGTAACTAAAATACATAAAACTAACGACTCACCGTCGAGTGGTCGACACAAAACACACAATAAAATCCTCCGGCCGCGTTAATTTGGCTTGAAACAGCGGGGTTCTCTGCGGATTTATCCAAGAAACCCAGCACAACCAGCTAGCCACAGAATTAGCCCCCGAGTTCACCTCTGACCCGGAAGATGTCAAGATGGAATAGTCCATTTTTAGTAGGGGGATACAGAAATCGACCGGTTTTTGTATTGCGTTTTTAATGATCGTAACTATAATTATTTTTATGTTAAATGTACATTAACAAGCATGAGCAATGTTAGTAATGTAGGTGACTGGCCGGGGCGGGGCGGGGCCGGGGCCCTGCTGATTTGGGACCCCAAGCAACGGCATCATTTGCCTACATGGTAGATCCGTGTCTGTTCTCCCCTCTGCTCCCCCTCCAACCCTCCCTCCTCTCTGCTCTTTACGGTGAGGGAGGGGAAAAAGGCAAAACAAGCAGCTACGGAGCCAGCATAAGAGCCTCTAAATAAGTTTATTCGTTTTTACTGATAGATAATTAGTTATTAGCGGTACTGCATTTTAAATAAAAATAGCACAAATCCGCTTATGAATTATAAAAGTTAGTCACTCCGCTGTTACGCTTACAAAAACGTTAGGTCCGCTGTAAGCGGATTAGCGCATTAGCGGTCCCTTGCGTTCATATGCCCACCTTTGATAAAGTAGATGTGATTTCCTGCATTTTGGTGTATTTTAACAGGTTGTTAAACATCTACAGTACGTGTTTATAAAATATATATTTTTCTATATTATTTTTTTTGCGGACCCCGAAGCACCGGCTCACAGACCTCCTGGGGTCCGGGTACCCCAGTTTGAGAACAACTGGTGTAAAGGGACCAAAAGACTAGAGCTGAAAGCTGACCTTGATCATGACCTTGAATATGTGAGACCTCCTGCCCAATTTTAGTCTTGCTCATAAAAAGATCAACACCACCCTTGTGTTTTTGTGCAGACAGCCAAACTACAGTATTTTCTGGTGTATAGGTCGCAGGCCTTGAAAAAAAAACCCATAAAAAGGTGCGACCTATACACCGGAAAATACGGTACAACGTTTTGAAAATCACATCACAGCTTCACCTCTAACCTCATCTACAACCTGAAGCTCATCAAATGTAACAATTTTAATGGATTACAGTACATGCTTGTGTTTCGGCTGCAGATGTTTTAAAAGCTATTTACAAGGCGTAATATTATTCATAATTTTTTTTTCTCATAACCTCACTTCAAAATGGCTGGAATGCCCCTTTAATTGCGTGGCTTTTAAAGCCTGCATAACGCCAGTGTCTGGAATGGCAGTCTAATCAGCCTCCACTTCTGAGCACTTGAAAATCCAAGTAGGAGGAAAAGGTTACATCACTGATGCATTAAGAGACGCACGATATTCGAACTTTTGGAAAACAATCTGTAAGAACTTCTTTCATCACCTCTGGTAATATGCTGCTGGCACACACAGTCAAAGGGATAAGAAGCTTTT
>JBBPBX010065725.1:2898-19878 GCA_038048925.1 Garcialebias charrua | reverse complement strand
TATACTGGAAAAAAATACATCCTATATGCTTTTCACTGCCTTATGCATCGCAAAGAAAACCATACTCGTAAATTGGAAAAATAAAAATAATCTTAGCATTAATCAGTATAAAAATCTTCTGTTAGATCATATTAGTCTTGAAACAGCATCTGCCGACACATCGGATCAATCTATTTGGCATTCTTTGATCGGCTCCGTTACGTAGTGAGGGTGGGGGGTCTGGGATCTGGCCTTGTGGGGCATTGGGGCTGGTGGGGGGGGGTTGGGGTTTGGGGCGCCGGGGGGTTGGGGCTGCTTGGGCGGGGAGGACCCTGTCTTCGACCTGGGGAGGACCGGGGGGGTTCTGGGGGATGTCTGCTAGGGGCGGCATGCGGGCCCACGGGTGGTCGGTAGCGGCGGTCATGGGTCACCGGTCGGTGACCCGGCTGTGCTGGGGTGGTTTCGGGGCGGGTGCCGGGGGCTTGGGACTCTGGGGGCGAGTCATCCCCGGGCTTGGACCTGGTGGGGATCGGGGGGTCTTGGGCTCTGGCGGGCGGGTCGCCGGGTTATGGGCTGGCTGGCGCTCTGGTGCCCGGCTCTGGCCGGGGGCCCTCGGCTCGCTGGTGGGTTGGGGGTTCATGTGCTGGGGGGTTGGGTGTCTGGGGGCGTGACTGGTGGCCAATGGGAGGGGGCGGGCAAACCCAGCCTGGGTGTCTAATGTGTTATATGTTCTGAAAGTTATTAATATGAAGGGTGGGTGTAGTATTTCTTCTGGGGTGGGGACCAAGTGGATGTCCTTGATGATGGTCTTGGACTATGCTTGGCCGGTGAGCGGGCCCTGGTTGGGGCCTGTTCTCAGTGCTTCCTGGCTCTGTCGGCGGTTGGGCGGGCGCTCTTGGTAGTGTCGTCCTTGTGGGATTTTTTGTCTTCTTGGACGGCGGGCTGACTGCGGTTCGCAGGGGTCGTGGCGGCCCTGGTGGGTGTGGGCTGTTGGTTCTGCTTTGGCGGCCCTCGGGGCCGTGTCCCTCTCTGGTCTTGGCTCAATGGCCTGGCGGTCGGAGAGGTGTTTCCACTACCTCGCTCCTTGGGTGGACCTTGGCGAACTGGGGGGGGGTACGCAGGGTCAGCGGGGGAGCTGACTCGCTGTGGGAGCATTGTTCCTGCAGATATTTTCTCCCCATCCCTCACCACGCACCTCCGCCCTCTTCATCTTAAATTAATACATGTAGGGAATTTGAGTCTCGGGTGTGCTGCAATGGTTCTACATCTCTGTTGTACAGAGCACCTGGGACTCAATTTTATATACACTTTAGACATTCATTCATAAACATCTTCATAAAAGTCACATATAGGGAAGGAGTGAGCACATGGTTATGGGTGGCGGGATGACATCACTCTCGCCCCCATTCCTGTGCTCACTCAACATTATGCATTTAGACAATAAGGGCCTGGGTTAGAGTTGGAGTGGAGGGGAAACTGGTATAATGCCAGCCTTTGCTCCTTCTCTTTCCCTTTTAATTACACTTTAGAACAACACTCACCAACAGTACATTTGGGGACGGGGGTGTGTGTGTCGGGGTCTTGATTTGTTAATTTCGATTTTATTTATTTATGTATTTATTTATATATATATATATATATATATTTATATATATATATATATTTATTTATATATATTATATATATATATATATATATATTATTTATTTATTTTTCTCTTACCCCCCCTGGTTGCCTGGCGGACATTCTGGGGGTGGGCTGTCAGGGGTTGTGCTGGGGTGTGGGGGGGTTCGGGGCCTGCGGGTTCGCCGTGGGCGGGGCTGGCAGTGCGCTCCCCCTGGGGCTGCTTGGACTCGGGTGTCCTGTCCTGTCGGCAGGGCGCGGGGTGGGCCGGATCTTGGATGTCTGCTACTCTCCACCCCAGAATGAATGGGCCTACCTCCTGGGTTTGGATGTGGGCTGCCCCACGCAGGGAGCAGGTACATGTCTTGGACCTAGGGGGTATAGAGTGTGCATCGGGATTATGAATGGAACATGTCGTTATTGTTTGTCTTTCTGTGACTGAGGGTGAGGATGAGGGTGGGTCTGAATGAGTATATCTGTGTATGAATGTTTAAGTGTCAGGCTGGGTTTTGGACTGCCCCCTCTCTGATACTTCCGAGGCTACTTAGTGTCGCGCTCCTGCCACGTGGCCCCCCCTGGTGGGTGTTCCCTTGCCTGCGGGCGTGCTTGGGGCCCTCACTATCTGGGGTTGGGCGCTTGGGCGTTTGTCGGCACGGCCTGGTGGCTGCTTGGTGGGGCTCGTGCCCTCTGGTCCGGTCGGGTCTGGGCCTGAGGGGTGGGCGTCCCCGGTGCCCGGGCCTCGGTGACCGGCCCTGGGGCTACGTCGGTGCAGCGGGCTCCGGCGGGGGCCTGTGAATTTGTCGCGGGCGACACCGGGGGGTCATTGTATGTGGTCGCTGGTAGGGGTTCGTCCGGTTCTTCCCCTTGGTAGGATCTGGGGAGTGGGCTAGTGGCTCGTCCTGTTCGGGCGGTCCTGGGGACTCTGGGCTCGGGGTCCTTCCTGGGGTCTTGGGCTTTGATCGCTCCTTCGTCTGCCTCGGGCTTTGGGGGGACGGATCTCTGATGCTTCACAGTCGCTACTAAATGTTCTATTGGAGGAACCTTATACACTTATGCATGCTCACAACCACACACAAATGGATGCAGGGATGTATATATAGATATATGCAGATACTGTACTGTATATTAAGACAATGGGTCAAACTAATGTCTTCAGACTCCACCACCTCCTCGTGCACGCTCCTGGATGTCCAGGTGTTGTAGGTCTGGACGCAGGGGACATCTGGGTCCATTATGGGCTGAATGCTGCATCCACTTTGTCACTTCCCTCATCAGAACCACAGAAAATCAACAGATTTACATCAAAGAATATTGTTGAGTACTATTCTTTTTGTTGATGCAATCTTACCTGCTGTGATGTGAAAGTCTGGGTTACTAGTGGTTCAACAGGAAGAGCCTCAGGTGATGGACTGGAGACCTGGAAACCTGAAAACACAAACAAAATAAAATAAAAGAATAATATATTTAACAGATATTTTAAAAGGGACTAATTTTTTAAACTATAAATTAATGTTGAATAATTATTAGAAACATTAACTAATATATTACCATTTCAGTGCTGTGAAAACGATTTACATGCTGTAGAATTCCTTCTGCCTCTCAACTATCAGCTGCTGTGTCCTCACAGAGCTGCTGCACTTCCTGAAGTGAAAAGTCTCCAAAAACCAGCAGGAGCTGAAAAAAAATTATAACCTGCTGTTTACTGGAAATAACTTTGGCTTCTCTGAAGACAAACCGCTAAAATATAAAGTTTTAAATGGCTAAATTGGACGGATCGCGTTTGTATCTTGTCCATTGTAAACAAGGAGCGCAGTTGACGCGAGTCTGTGTGTGACGTCATAATCGCGCGACGGGAAACCCCGTATTTATCGTGTGAAAAAAAAGGCGCTAATTTTAAACTGTTTTTGAGAGGAATTTTAATTAATTTCACATTGTTTTAGCAAAAACGATCAGAGGTCAATCTTAATATATATATATATATATATATATATATATATATATATATATATATATATATATATATATATATATATATATATATGTTGTGCCATTTTATGGAAAGTTAAAAGATGATGTCAGTGGAGCTTTAAATCCTTTATCCTTCTTAGATGTGGGCGCTTTAGAAAAGGTCGGAATTATTCTGTAGACATTATTAACAGTGACTGTCGGCAAGTCCTGCAGAGATCTCGTGAAGAACGCCATCGCTAACACCGTGTTGACTACAAACCGGAAGTGCACCGTATGGGTCATGAATGCGGAAGTGCTGGAACGGAAGTCCGTGGCATATAGGCTATTCCTACATTTTTCTGTTGGGTAATATTTATGGATATAATTCTGATTCTTTAAATTTGATTCTCTTGAAGGAGTTGGAGGACTCTGGTGTAGTGGCTAGGGAATCGGACCCGGGATCCGAAGGACCCAGGTTCAAGCCACGGCACACCTTGGGGTGTCTATGAGTGCACATCCATTTTCCCCAGCTCCCCAGGCGCTGACTACGGCTGCTCAATGCACCACCTGGTGGTGGTTGGGTTAAATGCAGAGACCAATTTCGTCTGTCAAGTATGGGAAACATACACAGATGACAAAAATGTGACATTTATTTTATTATTTTTATTTCTATGTACCAAATTCCCATCTGCAAAAGTTATTTTAGGAGGAGATTTTAATTTGGTTTGTCCCCTCAGCTGGACAGATGTCCCTCAAGACTTAGAATTGGACAAAATCTTCTAATGGACTTTTCTAGCCTGGCCCTCGCCATTCCTGCACAGCTCCGCTCAATTCTATTTCCCTTCACTGCTGGGTCTGGGATTTGTCTCATAGACAACGATTTCTCCGGTCGATTTTTGACCGGACCAATCAGAGAACAGAAGGCAGATTGGCGGATTACCGGACCAATCAGAGAACAGAAGGCGGAGTTTTGAACGACGTTGACTGACGTCGTCAGTTAAAATGGCTGCCGCCACGAAGGAATTTTCCAGAAAACAAGGTAAAAAACTATTATTTCTTTCCTGAGAAAAACTATATTTCTTAGCTGACGTTATATCAGAAGTGTTCCTGAGCTTAACAGTTCCTAAATCAATTCACGAAATGGTCAAATCTGCTGGATTTAAATAGTTTCGGTTTGACATTTTCCAAACAGCCTCAGGGTGCGCTACGAAAATAAATGATAAAAAATCGAATTTTATCTCAAATGTTTCATCCAGGCCAACAGTCAGTAAATTAAAGACATATAATTACACACTGGTAGCAGAAAAAATATCCACCGAGTGGTTTCTGAGCTTTTTATCTGAATAGCCTGGACCTCGCCAGGCTAAGCTAACAAAACTCCGCCTTCTGTTCTCTGATTGGTCCGTTCAAAAATCGAACGGAGAAATCGTTTTCTATGGGAGGAATGCCAGACCCTAGTCAGAAGCAAAGTGAAGGACAGGGTGTGGTTTTAACCAGGCTAGGACTTTTCTAACAGACTGAATTTATTGGACATTTGGAGACATCGTCATCCCTCTGGCTGTCAATACACATCGTCATCCCTCTGGCTGTCAATACACCACATTAATGAATATCTGAAAACATTTAAAAATCACTATCGAGTTATAGCATTATCTGAAACTTGGTTAAATGACAAATCTACAGATTTTGATATGGAAGGGTACAATCTGTTTTATACAAATCGAGTGAAGAACAAAGGTGGCGGTGTTGCACTGTATGTTCATAGTTCCTTGAGATGTGAAAAATTAGAATGTATGTCATTTGCCTTGGATGATGTGATGGAATGTGTTACTGTTGAAATAGAGATGGAGAAAACAAGGAACATTATTGTAGCTTGTGTATATAGAACACCAGGCTCTAATATAGAATATTTTAGAGAAAGATGTGAAAATCTCCTGGATGGGCTAAATGAAAGGAAAACCTGGTTACTATGTGGAGATTTCAATATTGATCTATTAAAACAAGGAGAGCACAAAATGACCACAGATTTTGTTGATGCAATGTCCAGTAGAAGTTTATATCCAGTGATTACTCAACCTACCAGAATCACTAGCACTACTGCAACATTAATTGATAATATTTTTACTAATGAAATTGGAAAGGCTATTTACAGTGGGGTACTCATAAGTGACATAAGTGATCATTTACCTATATTCATAGTTCATGATAGTAAAATTAAAAAAACTAGTAAAGTTGATGAAATAAGGCAGGTTAGAGTCAGATCTGATGAAACAATAAAGAAATTCTGTAATGATCTGTTAAAGGAAAACTGGAGTGGAGTATATGTAAATGATGTGAATGTGGCATATGAAATTTTTTTGCAAGTTTATAAATCATTATATGACAAAAATTGCCCAATATTAACGTGTCACAAAAATAAAAATGTCAATGCAAAACCCTGGATGACCAAGGGACTGTTAAAATCTTGTAAGAAGAAAAACAAGTTATATAGAGATTTTGTCAGATTTCCAACTAAACTCAAAGAGATGAAATACAAGGTGTATAAAAATAAATTGACAACATTATTAAGACAAGCTAAGAAAGATTACTACAATTTAAAGTTGCGAGAGAGCAGTGATGATATGAAAAGAACGTGGAACATTTTGAATAGTATTGTAAGACCTAATAATACTCATTGTCTTGAAAAACAGTTTTTTAAGGGAGAAAC
Organism: Garcialebias charrua; assembly: GCA_038048925.1. Lineage (NCBI taxonomy): Eukaryota > Metazoa > Chordata > Actinopteri > Cyprinodontiformes > Rivulidae > Garcialebias > Garcialebias charrua. Next base: position 13,622 of record JBBPBX010065725.1, on the reverse strand, counting down.
AACCTTGACGGAAAAAAATAAAGTGGTGAATGAATTTAATTCCTTCTTTGTAAATATAGGGCCAAGTTTGGCTTCTTCCATTAAGACAAATGATATTCAGGGTAGGCAGGGTGGTAGTAGAATTTCACAGTCAATGTTTCTTGGAGATATAAGTGAACATGAAATTTTAAATATAGTAAGGAAAAGCAAAACTAAAACATCTGTTGATAGTGATGGAATTGATATGATGATTATAAAAAAAACTATTGACTTTATTATTAAACCATTTACTTACATTTGTAATTTGTCAGTCCAGAGTGGCATATTTCCAGAAAAAATGAAATTAGCAAAAGTTATTCCAATATTTAAAAATGGTGATAGACATAGTTTTGACAATTATAGACCGATCTCAGTGCTCCCTCAGTTTTCTAAAGTGCTTGAAAAATGGTTTGTCCAAAAATTGGATGGTTATATTGAAAAGAATAACTTATTGAGTGAGAGTCAATATGGCTTTAGAGCAAATAAATCTACATCCCTTGCATTATTAGAACTAAACGAAGAACTTACAGAAGCAATTGAAAGGAAACAATATACAGTGGGGATGTTTATTGATTTAAGAAAAGCCTTTGATACAATCGACCATACTTTATTGCTTTCCAAGTTGCAAGATTATGGGATAAGAGGGATAGTTCATAACTGGTTGAGTAGTTATTTGACTAACCGAAAACAATTTGTACAGCTAGGAAATGTAAAATCAGATCTTCAAAATATAAAATGTGGAGTCCCCCAAGGTTCAGTGCTAGGACCAAAGCTTTTTCTTTTGTACATCAATGACATTTGTGAAGTGTCTAAAAAGTTACAAATCATCCTGTTCGCAGATGATACAAATTTATTTTGTTCTGGGAATGACTTAAAACCCATTATAGAATGTATGACTTGTGAGATGTCTAAACTTAATGAATGGTTTAAATACAACAAATTATCAATAAACTGGAATAAAACAAAATTCATGATTTTTGGTAACAGAAAAATAGATGATTCTATTGTAATGTCTGTAGATAATAATCAAGTTGAACGAGTACATGAAGTTAAATTTTTAGGTGTTGTTTTAGATCATAAACTCAACTGGAAATCTCATATAAAATACATAAAATTAAAACTATGCAAAAGTATTGGACTTCTAAATAAAGTAAAACATGTTTTAGAGCTGTCAACTCTACAGACATTATATTATTCATTTGTTTTTCCATATCTGACATACTGTATAGAGGTTTGGGGCAACACATATAAAACCAACACTAAACCGTTATCTGTCATACAAAAGAAAGTTATGAGAATTATTCATAAAGTGGACATCAGAGAACACACAAATAAATTGTTTATTCAATCAAATATCTTGAAACTAAAGGATCTGGTTGATTTAAAAATGTTATTGATTATGTTTAAAGCTAGAAAGAGATTATTGCCATTTAATTTACAAAAGTTTTTTGTCTTAAACTCTTGTGATAGAACTAACAGAAGGAAGTATGATTTCAAAAGTAAAACTGTGCGTACTACTTTAAAACAAATGTGCATTTCGGTGCATGGAGTAAAACTATGGAACAGTTTGGATGATGAGTTTAAAAATTGCACTACAATAATCCAATTCAAGAAACAGTATAAAAAAAGAATGGTTAACTCTTACATATTGAGTTGTTAATGGGAACAGTGGTATATTGTTATGTATGTTATTGTTTAAATATTGTTTGCAACTTGTTTTGTTAATTTAATGTTTACGGCCATGACATTTTTGTAATTATTGAGAAAGGGGGCAGGTCTATACAAGATTTTCTTCTTCCTGCTCCCTCTTCACTCGTGTAAATGTGTTGTCAGATAATGAGTTTGTAAAATGATGATTTTTTTAATCGAGTGAATAAATTGATTGATTGATTGATTGATTGATTGATTGAGTAACAAAACTCTTTCTGCTCAATCTAGAATTGACTCATGGCTTATTTCTGAAGATCTGGAGAAACAAGTAACAGAGGTAAAGATTTCACCTGCAGTTTTAACTGATCCATCCATCCATCCATCCATTTTCGTCCGCTTATCCGGGGTCGGGTCGCGAGGGTAGCAGCCTAAGTAGGGAGGCCCAGACTTCCCTCTCCCCAGCCACTTGGAGCAGCTCCTCTGGGGGAATCCCAAGGCGTTCCCAGGCCAGCCGAGAAACATAGTCCCTCCAGCGTGTCCTGGGTCTTCCTCTGGGTCTCCTCCCGGTGGGACATGCCCGGAACACCTCACCAGGGAGGCGTCCAGGAGGCATCCTAACCAGATGCCCGAGCCACCTCAACTGGCTCCTCTCGATGTGGAGAAGCAGCGGCTCTACTCCGAGTCCCTCCCGGATGACTGAGCTTCTCACCCTATCTCTAAGGGAGAGTCCAGAGTTTTAACTGATCATAAAACAATTTCTTTGAAATTAAATCTTTCCAATAAGGAGAGTAGAAGAGTGTATAATCACTGGAACCTTAACAACTCACAACAACTCACTACTAAATAATGCAGAACTTACATTATATATTCAAAAACTAATCACACAGTATTGGACAATTGCTCAAAATAAGAACCAGTTTGGGAAATATTGGGAACTACTCAAATATGAAATTAGAAAATGTCACGATCTGGTGCGGTGTTGGATGAACCCGGAGATGCAGACAGGCAGAACACTCGGAGGCACGAGTTGAAAATCAATAAATCATTTAATATGTCGTGAAACACAAATAACTAAGACATGGCAATACTCACGACTCCTAAAACTTGTAGGCTGTGGCACAAGCACGGACACGACACACCAGGTAAATCGACAAATGACCCGACACTCAAACCCACACCCACACAAACTAATATATGCACCGTAATTACCCAAAACCCAAAACACCTGAGAACGCAGCAGCCCAGGGAACCACAAGGTGTAAGGATGGAGACTGGCCCACCATCCTGACAGTACTGACAGTACCCCCCCCACAGACGCCCCATGGCGTCCCAAAAGAAACCCCCCAAAAGAACAAGGGCGGGCGGAGGGAGGCAACAGGCACCACCAGCCAGTTCAGGAGGACGTCCAGGAGGCCGCCTACCGTGCTACGTCACGTCGGGCGGGCGACCGGGAGGCCATCCATCATGCGGTGCTACCTCCGGAGGACGTCCAGGAGGCCGGCCATCACCACCAGCCAGGTCTGGAGGACGTCCAGGAGGCCGGCCATCACCGGCAGGAACCATGACCCAAAGGTCGGCAACGGCAGGAACCAAGACGTCGACGGCCAGGACACGTTCAGAGTAGGCCGGCAAACGTCCCCCATCGACCGGAACACTGCCTCCGTCGGTCGAAACACCATCGTCGGTCGGAACACAGTCGTCGGCCGGAACACAGTCGTCGACCGGAACATAGTCGTCGGCCGGAACACAGTCGTCGGCCGGAACACAGTCGTCGTCAGCCGGAACATTGTTACCGTAGGCCGGAACACCATCGTCGTCGGCCGTTAAACAAACTCCGGCCGGTACACTGTCATCGTCGGTCGAAACACCATCATCGGCCGGATCAACATCGTCGGCCGGAACACCATCGTCGGCGGCCGGTAAACAAACTTAGGCCGGTACACTGTCAGCCGGCACACCCATGTCGTCGGCCGGCACACCCACGTCGTCGGCCGGCACACCCACGTCGTCGGCCGGCACACCCACGTCATCAGCCGGCACACCCACGTCGTCGGCCGGCACACCCACGTCGTCGGCTGGCAAACCCACGTCGTCGGTCGGCACACCCACGTCGTCGGCCGGCACACCCACGTCGTCGGGACCCTCGTCGTCGCCGGGACCTTCATCATCCTCTTCGTCGAACGCCGAGGCGGGCGAAGAGACGTCGTCGGGCGCCGAGGCGGACGAAGAGACGTCGTCGGGCGCCGAGGCGGGTGAAGAGACGTCGTCGGGCGCCGAGGCGGGTGAAGAGACGTTGTCTGCTTCGTCTAATGGCAAGACGACATCAAGCGGCGAGACGTCTGCGGCGCTGGGACCCTCGTCGCCGGGACCCTCTGAGACGTCGTTGGGGCCCTCTTCATCAGGACCCTCTGAGGCGTCGTTGGGCGCCGTCGAGACTGCAGGCAAGGAGACCACCGTCGAGACTGCAGGCGAGGAGTAGTCGTCGGGCGCCGAGACGTCGCAGGAGACCTCCTCATCTTCTTCGTCGCCGGGACCCTCGTTGTCGTCAGGCGGTGAGACCACAGGCGGTGAGTCTGCCGTCGTGACGTCTGCTTCGGTCGGTGAGTCTGTCGTCGTGACGTTTGCTTTGGTCGGTGAGTCTACCATCATGACGTCTGCTTCGGTCGGTGAGTCTGCCGTCGAGATGTTTGCTTCGGTCGGCGAGACCGGCGTTGAGACGTCTGCAGTAGCCGAAGCGTCGTGGTCTGCAGCAGCCGAAGCGTCGTGGTCTGCAGCAGCCGAAGCGTCGTGGTCTGCAGCAGCCGAAGCGTCGTGGTCTGCAGCAGCCGAAGCGTCGTGGTCTGCAGCAGCCGAAGCGTCGTGGTCTGCAGCAGCCGAAGCGTCGTGGTCTGCAGCAGCCGAAGCGTCGTGGTCTGCAGCAGCCGAAGCGTCGTGGTCTGCAGCAGCCGAAGCGTCGTGGTCTGCAGCAGCCGAAGTGTCGTGGTCTGCAGCAGCCGAAGCGTCGTGGTCTGCAGCAGCCGAAGCGTCGTGGTCTGCAACAGCGCCCTCTGCTGATGTAGGCATGGCAGCGCCCTCTGCTGGTGTGGGGACCTTTGACTCTGGGAACAACAGCATGGACTCACCCTTCAAAGTCTTAACCCAAGTCAGTATTTGTGTGCAACCTGGATCTGGTAGCAAACAGGAATTGGTAATGATTATTTCTTCTGCAAGGGAAAAAGACTTGGTTTTATGTTGTGGGTCCATACTACTGATAGCAGCCTTAAGCAGTCTCTCAATCTGCTGAATAACGAGAGTAGCCTCCTGCATCTGCACAACAGCGACCCCTGAGGTTGATCAGTGCTCTGTGTGTTCCTCATCAGAACGGGAGCTCACACACTTCTCCTTCCGTGAAGGATTTTCTTGAGGGAGCCTCCTTGGGTCCTCAGCTGCGTGTCGTGCAGGATCCCTCTCTGTGTGTCCTGCAGACGTGTGTACTGGGACCACATACCCCCCCCTTCAGCGAACATCTCCCCGGAGACGTCACAGGGCACGGGACCAGGCACCCCTCCCCCAACGAAATCCTCCTCGGCGCTGTTGACAGCGTGGGAAGTGGGGCAGTAGGCGGAGCGGGCAGAAACCCGGAAACGTTAGATTTCTTCATCGCCGCTTCCTCCTGCGGCGACGCGGTTCTGGAGCTGGACTGGACCAGAAGCCTTCAGGTCCCGAGTCGTCCTCAGAAACGGACCACAAAGCCAAAGCAGGCGAAGGAGGGCAGAAAAAAACCATTTCGGAGCGGTCGCCTCCGCGTTTCCTCCGCGCTCGCTCCTCCAGCAAAAGAGGAGATGGCAGGATTTCCGGTCCGGATCCGTAACTCCAAACAGGTTCTGTCTGAAACCTGCTGACTCGAATGGCGGCTGCGTCCTTCTGAGCTGTAGCCGTCATTTTCTGCTCACGAGTGACTTGGATCATCTGTCTACGGGGGTTCCGGTTATGGTCGGGTCATTTCTGTCACGATCTGGTGCGGTGTTGGATGAACCCGGAGATGCAGACAGGCAGAACACTCGGAGGTACGAGTTGAAAATCAATAAATCATTTAATATGTCGTGAAACACAAATAACTAAGACAGGGCAGTACTCACGACCAAGGGCGTAGATTTCATCTCATTATTGGGGGGGACCATAAACAGGGAATTTTTTTAAGAGCAATTTTGGGGGGGTCGGCAAAGTTACAGTGAAATGTAATGCAAAATGTACAGAGGGAAGTTTATCCAAACTGCATGCATATACTATGCAGAATAATCAACAATAATATTGATTTAAACGGCATGTATTTTATTTAGTAGTCTTAATACTACAATTAATCAGTACAACAGTGATACTCATTACTCTTGTTAAAAAATGTAATGTGTTCAATCTGCAGTACAATAGACGACAAATAATGACAAGTGGCAAAATGAGAATTTTGCAAAATAGGTCCCCTCTAAATATTGTTTAAATTTCAGTTTGGCTTGTATTCATAGATTGCTGTGGTCAGTGTCACTGATAATCTGGTACAACATCTTCCCAAAATCTTAATGCTTAAAAAGAAAACAGTTTTCAAGGAGAAGAAATACTTTAATGCAGGGGTCACCAAACTTTTTGAGACCAAGAGGCACAAAGGTCCACTTGTTCGTTCCAAACAAATTTGCATGGTTCAACTTTAATCATAGTATTAATAATAATACATTTACATACATGTGAATATATGACTGCCTGATCACATCTGATCTGGTCTGTATTATTAAAGACTCCACACAATGCTTTAGCTTGGTAAATATGATCAATTATTATTGATAATTACCAGTAGTGATTAGAACTCTCAATCAAGAACTTGAGTCCTCAGTTTGAATAATGTTTTGGTTCTTCTGTGCAAATGTAAATTGTTCTTAGCTTTGACTGGGAGTGTGGATGGTTGTTTGTCTCTTTGTCTGTCTCTGTGATGGACTGGAGACCTGTCTTGGGTGTCCCTGCCTTCACCCAAAAGCAGCTGAGATTGGTTCCAGTCCTAAACAAGGGGGCATAATGGATTACTTATTAACTGATATTTAAACATAAACACTATTTCTTTTATGTTAAACTCAGTTTGTAACATTTGAAATTCGTTGTATTTTATAAATATTTTATTAACTGTTTTGTAGAAATGAACACGTTTGTAACATTCATTCAAAATATGCCTTAACAAATCTGTAGCATTTTTTAAGAACCTATTAAGAATAAAATGTTCCAGTTGCAGATACAAAATATCAATAATGTAATATAATAAACAGTGACATTTTTTAATTAACCATGTGACATAAGTATTGATCCTCAACATTTTTTATAATAATAATTTAAAGCCCTTAAAACAACCACAGCTGCAACAAAGTGCTACACATATGAAATCATTTTAACTAATCATCACATCTTCTCTACTCTTTTTAAATTAATTATCTTTCACATATTTTATCATTACTTCTTTCAAGAGCTCCACACCTGAAAATATGATGAATGTGAATCCATCCTGCTCAAAGCTGCTCTGAGATTCTACTGTCTGTTGCAGAGCCACCAGGGAGCTAGTTAGCATTGAAGCTAGTGTGTTAGCTGATGAAGTGACGCTCCAAAGTGTTTTTCTGTTGCTACAGCCACTAATGATGCACAGACACACTTGTCTTTCAACACTGTGAAAGACCTTTTCCTCCCAGTCACTGTCACCTATGTTTTAAGTAGCTACTTACTGGAAGTTAGTACTTTGTGCAGCAGCTCACTCCCCACCAGCGGCTCCGCGAGCCTGTGACCTCCGCTGCTGTTGTTGTTCCTTGTAAACATTGGACTAAACCATTTGCCAACAGAGAAGGGGGGGTGGGCAAAATTTCCTTCTTTTTTTTAGAATAATGGCGGATTTCTCTCTTTTTTTGCCTTTTTATATTTATATTGTTTAAAGACACGATTTCCTTTATTGAATTATTGGGGGGGACAGATCTATATTTCCCCAAGATTGGGGGGGTCCAGACCCCCCCGACCCCCCCAGGATCTACGCCTATGCTCACGACTCCTAAAACTTGTAGGCTGTGGCACAAGCACGGACACGACACACCAGGTAAATCGACAAATGACCCGACACTCAAACCCACACCCACACAAACTAATATATGCACCGTAATTACCCAAAACCCAAAACACCTGAGAACGCAGCAGCCCAGGGAACCACAAGGTGTAAGGATGGAGACTGGCCCACCATCCTGACAGTACTGACAGAAAATATGTGATCCAATTTACTTGTAGTAAAACATTAATTCGTAAAAAAAGAGAAAAGTTAGAGCAATTAATTCGATCTATCTCAGATATTATTGCCATTACATCAGATGATGAAGTTCTTGTAAAACAACTACAAAATTATCAAGAAGAACTAGACGAGATATATAAAGATAAAGCACGTGGTGCTTTCATTCGTTCTAGATTAAAATGGATTTAGGAGGGTGAAAAAAATAGTAAATACTTTTTTAATATGGAAAAAAGAAACAGAATGGAAATCACTACCTAAACTAAATATAAATGATAATGTAACTGAGGATTACTCTGTAATCTCAAAATATGTGTCAGATTTTTTTTAGAGATCTGTACAAAAAGGATGACTGTATGGATAGCACATGTTTATTAAACTCATTAGTAGAAGTAAACAAAGTTAAAGTGAAACTAAACCCAAATTTAACTTTTTTTAGCTGATAAACTCCCTAGAATGTGTTTAAAATGTTTCAGAGCACTATTTCTGTGTTAATTTTCATGTATTTGTGCGTATTAGTTAAAATCGGCAATATTTGGTCTAAAAACGTGTTCACGGTAGCCCTATGGGTTGAACAGAGGTTATTGCACCTTAATTTTCTTGTTGGTCTAGGTTTCGCACAGTGACGTATTTTCGCACGATGACGTCACAGTCTCTGCTGTCTGGGTATAAAACTGTAGCCACGCCCCCGAGAAGGTCACTCCCCCTGCAGAGCTCAGGGCGGAGTTGGATCAGAGATTAGCATCATAGCATTAGCATAGAAGAGCTACGATGTTCCATAAAAGCTCTTCAAACTGATGTTCATTGTCCACCCACCCTTACACCATCAGGTTACAATCCGTTTGGAGGTGAGTCCCATTTTACACCTTTCCATTCCATAATTTATTTTTTGAGTATATGACGTGTTTCTTCATGTGCTGTTTATTGCGGCCTGCAGCTTTGCTTCGGTGTGGCCCCACATAAGGTCGTGGCGTTTTAATCTGTTGCTGATCAACATTAGTTTGTGTTGTAAATGCGTTTAAATGCTAAGAATCTAGTGTTTCTTATGAACACCGCAGAGTGTGTGAACTCTTATGAACTCTGAAGACCGTGACATCAAAAAACAATGGAGACTAGCTGGCGCTAATTTTAGCTATTGTACTAGTTACGATGTTTTAGACACGGTGTTCTTTTGCTGCAAATAATGTTATGGTATTTATAAAACAATATGTACTTGGTGAATGAATATCGGTCATCAGCTCTGTGCAGCAGTATTTATTTTGCACTGGGTCATCTGTTTGACAGATCAACAAAGTGAAAACAGTAATGTTTCTCAAGTATGTTTGTTTGTAAGGTGATTAAAAATGTGGTTCTTTTTTAGCTCCATGAGCTCTTTTCAGGACTGCAAATATCCAGGGTCGGGATGGAGTGAGTGGGAAGTCCACTGCTGCAACGTGTCCCCTGGTTTGTCTTCATGCATGAGGCGAAAAAACAAATAAAATAAACAAATTGATTACAAAACCTAGTTGTTTATGATTCATTTTATTAACAGTAAGTTAATTCAAAACAACAAAAGGTTCTGTGTCCATTGTACATTATTTAAAAAAACATATTTTTTTTTTTTACAGAGCAATGAAGTTGGAAACAGTGTGCGAATGGAGAAGGAGGGGTTTAAAAGGAGTCTGTCAGTGCTGGAGCAAAGAGGTCTGACAGTGGAGTGTATTGTCACTGACAGACATACCGGGGTCCAGAAGTATTTGAGAGAGGAAAAAAGGACATCAAACACTTCTTTGATCCATGGCATATGGGGAAAGGCAAGTACAAGTATTTTAGGACAGTGATGTGTGATTATACATTCTGTCATTTTCATTAAAATTTATTTTTCTAATATTTCCAGGAGTTGGCAAAAAAATTGATGCTATGGCTAAAAACAGAGGACTTCAAGAGGTGGGCAAGTGGAGAAAGAGTGTAGTGAATCACCTCTACTGGTCTGCATCTACGTCTGCATGTGGAGAAGAGGCTGTGGCAAAGTGGACTTCAGTCGCTAACCACATCCAGAATGTCCACACACACGACAACGCACTCTTCCCTCAGTGCTTACACAAGCCTCTAGTTGGAGAGCAGGCAAGGGAGTGGCTAAAACCAAGTAAGTACTACCGGTATATGTTTATATGTGTGATGATATGTCCTGCAGACATTAAACGCACCACAGTTGCTGCAATGCAATTGGTGGGGCTGGGGCTGGCTTCTTGTTTAAAACGGAGCCAGCCTCCAGGGGTGAACACACGTCATCCGCCTTCCGGCGGCTTTAGCTGGCTGTGTCACGCGCTAGCTGGGCGCTTTTGGTCGCACAAGCTTCATGTTTCCCTCTTGCTAGAGGTGAAACTTGGTGGTGAGTAAGCACCAGTTTATCTCTCTGTTTTATACTTTTTAGATTTTAATGTTAAATATTTATTGTAGTCGCTGCTGTTTGTCCTTGCGGTGTGTTTGCTGCTGTCCGGATGGTCCCGACTGGTTTTCTGCCTCCACCTGGGTCATCCTTCAACTGCCGACTGGTCCTGGATCGGTGTCCGCTGGCTGGACGGCGTGGGGCAGGCCGCGTCACGCGTCCTGCGGGCCGAGTTGGGCCTAACGCCCAGCTCAACTGAACAGGCGTCTGCTGGAGTGGCGTCTCTTCCGGGGCGACAGATCGTATACCAGGGTGGACTTTGGACTGTCGTATGATCATAAAAGGATCCTTCCAGGCGGTGACTGACTACTGTTTGGTGTGGGAAATGTGTGTGTGTGTGTGTGTGTGTGT
>JBBPBX010065724.1:0-19879 GCA_038048925.1 Garcialebias charrua | reverse complement strand
GTAAAACCGCCGTCAACCTCTGTCCAGAGCATTTACAGTAAGGTCTCCCTCTTTAGTTTTCCGCTGCTTCTGCCGTCAAGCTCCGCTGCTGCTGTCAAACCGGAAGTAAAACAGGAAATCGGCTTTTCAAAATAAAATTTCAAAATATTTTTTATTTTTATTTATGGGAGATGCATCGTAATCACGAAACGTTGTAACTCGAGACCGTCATAACCTGAGGACTACATGTACATACAAAATGAAAATTAAATAAAAGTAGTGATATAAAACAAAATAAAGTCAAGCTACATAATGAGCATTTTAGGCTTTAGCTTTTAGCTAGCTTTTTGCTACATGTTGTTTCTCGCTAATCTTTTGGTATATTTAGTTTCTAGCTAACCATTTACCGGTACTGCCTTCTAGTTGCTACTTTTTGCTCATTTTTTGGCACTTTCAGCTTCTAGATAATGTTTTGGTACATTTTGCTACCAGCTACCGCTTTCTTAAAATTAGCTTTTAGCTACCTTTTTGCTACATCGGGTTTCTAGCTAATCTTTTACTAAACAGTATTTAGTTTCTAGCTAACCATTTACCTGTACTACATTTAGACTACTTGCTACTTTTAGATCATTTTTGGCATTTTCAGCTTCTAGCTAATCTTTTGGTACATTTTGCTACTAACTACCGCTTTCTTAAAATGAGCTTTTAGCTAGCTTTTGGCTACATGTAATTTCTACCTAATATTTTGCTATATTTAGTTTCTAGCTACCGGTAACCATTTACTTCTTTTAGTTGGTACTTTTAGCTAGATTTTATTTATTTATTTAATTATTTTGGCACTTTCAGCTTCTAGCTAATCTATTTTGCTACTAGCTACCACTCTGCTAAAATTAGCTTTTAGCTAGCATTGTGCTACATGTAATTTCTAGCTAATCTTTTGCTCTACAGTATTTAGTTTCTGTCTAACCGTTTACCGGTACTACATTTAGCCTTCTCGTTGCTACTTTTAGCCAGTTTTTTATTTATTTATTTATTTTATTTTGTGGCACTTTCAGCTTCAAGCTAATCTTTTGGTACTTTTTGCTACTAGCTACCACTTTGCTAAAATTAGCTTTTAGCTAGATTTTTTGCTATTTTTTCAGCTTTTAGCTAATCTAGTCTTCTCGTTTTTAAGTTTAATAACTCATTTGCCATGTCTTTATCAGATTTGAGCACTCAAGACACTGTATTTTGTCAGAATGTGTTATTTCTTTAGTACTAATAATTGTCTCTAAAATCCATCCAGACAGCAGAATACTGTACACACTTAAACTTTTGAAGACTTCAGCTTCATTTGAGCTCAAGAAAGTCTCCTCAAACTAAAAGTGAAGACTCTTTTTAATTTGTCACATCTCCTACATAATACATGGTCATCATCACATTCAACTCAGGTCCGTGTTGTGCTGCTCATGGTTCAAGAATAAAAAAACAACTTGATATACAGTATTGTTTTATATCGAATGTGTATTTTGTTTTAGTTTATGTTTTTGTCCTTCTTACGAATACAGTCTGATAGTGAGAGACAGGTGTGTGACTATGGTGACACGTTAAGCTACTAACAACAGATTTAACCTTTCTTTTGACCTTCCTTTTTATGTTTATATATATATATCCATACATCAGAATAAATACTTTTTTCTAGCATAGACTATTTTAAATGTATGTTAGACTTTCTCAGAATTTCTTTTAGTTTTTTTTAGATTTTATTCGTCTATGCATGAAGAGGACACGTCACAGAAGAAAGTGGGAGCTGCACGTTTGATTCTTGCCACTAGAGGGAGCTCTAACTCCACCTGAAACTGACAGGGAGGAGAAAAGTTTCTCCAGCTGTATATGAGTCAGAAAAACTCAGTCCCAGTGGCTTCACATCAACTCCTCGTCAGTTCTTACACATCACTGCCCCTTCCCCTCTCATTACTTCACCGTGTGAAGGAACGTTTTATTAAAACAAGCTGTGGTTCTGATTTCATTGTTTATACAGTATTTGAAGGAAACACCTCTGTTCCTACATGGGTGTTTTTTCATGAAATGTGTGAGCTGAACTGATTTCACCTACAGGGGGTTTGAGATGGGGATCAGTGTTTTGTTTTTCTCTCCTTAAAACAATAAAGTAATTCCATTAAATCTGCAGGTGAATAAGGTAATTATTGCTCCTCCGTGTGGTTTTGCTGTCAGGTGACCCCCCTCAGGCTGCAGCGTGGCTGGGTCAATGTGGCGTTTACTTGCTCATCATGGTGCTGGAGAAAGCTGTGATCAGCGTGGTGCTGCTCATTCCTGGATGGTCCAAAGTAAGAAGAATTTAAAGTTTAATGTGTAATTATTTGGCTTTGTTCATTTTTTTCCCCATTTGTTTCTAATCACTTTATCTGCCAAGAGCTGAAAGCAGCTCAAGTATTCATTTTGTTTGTTCAAGTTGGGCCTTTATAAAGAACTCCACCATCAATTCAACCAGAAATGTATTTTGTTTTTCGTTTTGTTTTGTAAATGTATTGATTTTAGCTAACTTTTCCTGGTTAATGGCAAACTTTTAAACAAAGTTCTCACTTTATAAGTTATTCCTTGGGATGATTCTCAGTATTTAAAAAAAAAAAAAAAAGGACTGATTTATAGCTGTTTTTGTACTGAAATGATTGAGTTTCATGAAAATCAGTCGAGTGGTTCATGAGTTATTTTTACTAACACACAAACAAACAGTTGCAAAAGCATTAGTTTGAATAGAAACAGAGATTATAATGTGCTGGTAAATGAGTGTGGCAGACGACTCGTCAATGATGTAATTTAGTTTTTTCGCCCTATTTAGCTGCAGGAGGTGTTGCTAAGCTACATCGCTAACCCACAGCTGGAGCTAGCGCTGGTCATGCTCATTGTTCCCTTCATAGTGAACGTAAGCCTCACTTTACTGATCATGAGTTTGGTGTGAGCTGCTCCAGTAAATGAGCCAAGCCCCGTGTCTCTTTGGCCTGTTCTGCAGTCCATTATGTTCTGGGTGGTGGACAGCCTGACGATGAGGAAGTACAAGACGATGAAGAGCCTGGACGACTCCTGCGACAGCTCGGTGAAGAAGAATGACTCTCTGCTGGGGGCAAGTAGTGAGGAATCACGGGTGAGAACGTTTTTTTAAACTACCGTTGTGTCCTGTTTCTGGTTTCTTCTGTATGGTTTTGGAATCGATCTACTTCTAAATAGGCTGAACAAAAACGTAAACTCAACACTTCTGTTTTTGCTCCCATTTTTCATGAGCTGAACTTCAAAGATCAAATACTTTTTTTCTATGAACACAAAAAGGCTTTTTCTCTCAAATATTCACAAATTAGTGTAAATCTCTGTTAGTGAGCACTTCTCCTTTGCCGAGATAATCCATCCACCTCTCAGGTGTGGCATATCAAGATGCTGATCAGACAGCATGATTATTGCGCAGGTGTGCCTTAGGCCCTGTACACACGTAGCCTGGTGTTTGAAAAATGAACATCTGCACACAAAAAATCTCCGTACATACATGTTCGGATATTTGAAATGTTCGTCTACATGTGTCCGTTTATTTTCACCACAGAGCGTTGTAAAGAATATGCCGAACCCATAGGTGGCAGTGTAGTGCACTCACAACCCTTCAAACCAACCACAACTTCCTGTTATTATTTCTTTTTTTTTCGTTCGTTTGTGTGGACAGACCGCGAGGTTGAACTACTATTAAATACCGTGTTGGAGTACAAAGTTAATAAAACGCAGGAAAATGTCGACTGGGAATCATGTCAGAGCAGGTATGTTGACATTTTAGCGCTATTTTTTTAGCATTACTGTATGTGACGTCAGCGCCGCTCCAGCTGTCGGAGAAAAACGCAAATCTCCGGTTCTGAAAGTCCACACGCAAACTCAAAAGAGGAGAATTCTCAAATCTCCACTTTGGTTGGAGTTTTTTAAATTATTCGTTTATAGTTACATCAACCGGAGTTCACGTGTGGATGAAAGGCCAAACCGCATGATAAACTATTAGGTTTTACTGATATCCGGCTACGTGTGTACAGGGCCTTAGGCTGCCCACAATAAAAGGCCACTCTAAAATGTGCAGTTTTACTGTAATGGGGAGGTCTGTGGAGTTTAGAAAACCAGTCAGTATCTGGTGTGACCACATGTGCTTCATGTAGTGCAACACTGAGCACACCTTCACCTAACAGTGTTGACCAGGTTGTTGGTTGTGGCCTGTTGAATGTTGGTCCACTCCTCTTCAATTGCTGTGCAAAGTTGCTGGATATTGACAGAAACTGGAACATGTTGTCATATACGCCGATCCAGAGCATCCCAAACATGCTCAATGGGTGACCTGTCACGATAACAAATTTTGCTGGGCGATTGATTGTCTCAGAAATTATTGCGATAAACGATAATATTGTTTGAAATTTAACAATAATTAGTCATTATTGTCAACTTTAAGAAGAAATGTTAGTTAATTTTTGTGTGTAATGCCTTTTTTGACCACTAGATGGCAGTGTAAGACTGTTTGAACCGAAGGATGGATAGTGAGGGAGCGAGCAGCGTGTCTCTTTAAGAAAATGGGAGGGAGTCCCCTTGACGTGACATGGGCTGTCTCTCTTAGGTTCTCAAAATGGTGGATGCTCCGTGTGGTTTGAGCTCTTTAGCATTTTTCACATGAAGCTTTTAATAAAAAAAATCAGTAAACAAGTTCTCAGCTTCTTTTTGCACAGAAAAACAACTTTTTACACAAAGGCACAGGTTTCAACTGTGAATTTTGGAGCTTCGGCAAGACGGAGGTTTTTTCCCCGAGGTCGGCCTGTTAGAGTCAGAGTCAGAGTCTTTATTGTCATTTGCACCGCATGTGGTACATGTGATGAAAACGAGATTATGTAAACGGGGTCCCAGTTACATCCAACAACAAATGCAAGAGAAAAACAGTAATAACATCTAGAATTAACTAAGAAAAACATCAACTAGTAATACACTAAGCCTAATATAGTGGAAATAAACAGCAGCACGAACATGAGTTTGTATGAGCAGATGGTCACAGATGAACACAGATGAACACAGCAACAAGAAAACAGATCAGCATCAGCACAATGTGATATTTTGCAGTGTTTATTTTTTATTTTATTTTTATTTATTCATGAGTCTAACAGCCTCAGGGTAGAAGCTGTTCCTCAGTCTAGTGGTTCTACATTTGATGCTCCTCAACCTCCGTCCTGAGGGGAGTGGGGCAAAGAGTGAGTGTGCTGGGTGAGTGAGGTCTTTCATGATGCAGGTGGCTCTTTTCCTGCATCTGGAGGTGTAAATGTCTGTGATGGTGGGGAGACTGACTCCAACAGACTTCTGTGCAGCCTTCACCACTCTCTGTAGAGCTTTCCTCTCTTCAACTGTGCAGCCTCCATGCCACACGTTGATGCTGGAGCACAGGATGCTCTCCACTGCACACCTGTAGAAGGAGGTGAGAACTGGGCTGCTCAGACCAGCTCGTCTCAGCCGTCTGAGGAAGTAGAGTCTCTGATGACCTTTCTTGATCAGGCTGGTGGTGTTGTTGCTCCAGCTGAGGTTATCATTCATGTGTACACCCAAGTATTTGTAGCTGGAGACCACTTCCACTGCAGACCCACCTATTTTCAGTGGGGCGTGGGTGTGTTTGTTCCTTCTGAAGTCCACAATCATCTCCTTTGTCTTCTTCACATTCATGTGAAGATTATTCTCTTTGCACCAGCTCTCCAGGTGTTCCACCTCCTGTCTGTAGCTGGACTCATCATTGTTTGTGATGCATCCCACCACCGCTGTATCATCTGCAAACTTAACAATATGACAGCCTGGAAGTGTGGCTGTACAATCATATGTGAGCAGAGTGAACAGAAGGGGGCTCAGCACACATCCTTGAGGAGAGCCAGTGCTGAGGGTTATGGTGGAGGAGGAGAAGTTGTGGATCTTCACGGACTGTGGTCTGTCTGTTAAGAAGTCTAGTACCCAGTTACAAATAGAGGGGCTTAGTCCAAGTGTAGATAGTTTGTCTATCAGAGTTTGGGGGATCATGGTGTTGAAGGCAGATGTGAAGTCCACAAAGAGCAGACGCACGTATGAGTCCTTCTGATCCAGGTGGGTGAGAGCAGTGTGGACCACGGAAGAAATGGCGTCCTCTGTTGATCGGTTCTCACGGTATGCGTATTGATGAGGGTCCTCGTTGATGTTGACGGTTGCCTTGATGTGGGTCATGACCAGTTTCTCAAAACATTTAGCGACTACCGGGGTGAGGGCCACTGGTCTATAGTCATTCAGACCAGTCACTGTGGAGCTCTTTGGGACTGGGATGATGGTCGCGGTCTTCAGGCAGGTGGGAACTGACTCCAGTGCAAGTGAGGTGGTGAAGATGTCAGCCAGCACCTCACAGAGCTGGTCCGCACATTCCTTCAGAACTTTCCCTGGGATGTTGTCTGGTCCGGTTGCTTTATGAGGATTAATCCTTCTGAGACTGCCTCTCACTTCTGCTGCGGTCACTCTGAGATGCTCTTCATCTGGTGATGAGGTGAGTCTGGTGCTAGCTGGTCTGTTTGGATCATCAAAACGTGCATAAAACTTATTGAGGGCATCAGGCAGAGATGGGTCCCTGGGGCATTGTTTGTTCTTGCCTTTGTAATCTGTTATGCATTTAATACCCTTCCACATGCTCCGTGGGTCTTGTGAGGTGAACTGTCCCTCGATCCTCTGTGCATACGTGGCCTTGCTAAGCTGTTAGCTTAGCTCGTAGCTTAGCTTCTCCGCTTAGCTGCTTTTAACGATACAAAAACGTGATTTTGGATGGTTAAAATGGACTTTAAAGAGAAAAGGTAAAGGGAAGGGTCAGTGAAGAGCACCGGAGTTGAGTTTTTTGTCATCCAGTGTTTTCAGAGAGAGACGAGAAGAAACGATAAAGTCGATAAATGAAAATGAGGTCGATAATTTTCATCTATCTTGCGATTAATTGATTTCTTGTTTATCG
This sequence comes from Garcialebias charrua, assembly GCA_038048925.1. NCBI lineage: Eukaryota > Metazoa > Chordata > Actinopteri > Cyprinodontiformes > Rivulidae > Garcialebias > Garcialebias charrua. The sequence continues at coordinate 12,897 of JBBPBX010065724.1, read as the reverse complement.
CAACAGGCTTAGTGACATGTCCGGTGAATATGCTGGCCATGCAAGAACTAGAATGTTTTCAGCTTCCAAGAATTGTGTATAGACCCTTGCAACATGAGGTCGTGCATTATCATGCTGCAACATGAGATGTTGGTTGAGGCCTCTGGATCTCATCACAGTACAGTATCTCTGTGCATTCAAAATGCCATCAATAAAATGCACCTGTGTTTGTTATCCATAACATATGCCTCCCCATAACATAATCCCACCGCTACCATGGGCCACTCGATTCACAACGTTAACATCTGCAAACCCCAAAATGCCATACATGCAGTCTGCCATCTGCCATGTGCAGTGAAAACTGGGATTCATCTATAAAGAGAACATCTATCCAATCTGTCATGCACCATCAAATGTGAGCATTTGCCCACTGAAGTCGGTTATGTAAGGATTTTGGGGGTCAGTATTAAACTGACACACCTTACCTTAGTTGATTACTTATTCAGAACGAATAGTAATCCACAGATTATTTTCTTTAAAGATTACCATAACACTCTGTGACCATCTATGATGGATGGTGAAACATAGAAACCATAAAGAGACAATGAGACGTTAATTTAAAGTTGGTGTATCAGAGATAAACCATTTATTAATTAACAAATCATCAATTCCATCATTATGCACACTTTTGATTGATCATTAATTTATTACCAATTTAACATCAGCAAATTTAATTGTAAACAACAGACATAAGTACAGGATGACAATAATACTTAATCTGAAGGTTCTTTAGCTTAAAAATGTAGTTACCAGCTTAGAATGAAAGGGAGAAGGAAATAGGAGGAAAAGGGAAGTTTATCTTGCATTTATAAAACCAGATGACACTCTTCCATACGCGTCCAGCTAAGATATCATCACACCTCCAGTAAGCAAACAGCTGCTCCTTTACCTTAAGACGTCCGTCCCGGTTCTGGTAAAGAGCTGTGATCAGCCTTGGACGTAAACGGGTCGTAGGTCCCGCAAGTCCAAGCTGGACTCCAAACGTGTTTACCTTGTTAGTGTCGGTGATACTTGCTTTAGTCGGCAGAAGTCGTGGCAGTCATGGTTTGGTTTCAAGATAACTTATTCCAGAAAGGAATTTCATTCAAAGTCCTGAGCTTACGCTCGGTTCAAAGTGGACTAATAACCAGCATGTTATTAGCCCTTACTGAAGAACGAAGGTCTTTGGCTCTTGACCAAACGTCCGACAGCTAAAAGACAGAGAGATGTCAGGTCTCCTGTCCATTCCAACTCTGAAACGTTCGCGGAAGCAAACACTTTCACTAAAGTGTTGAGACCAGAAAATTCAATCTTCTGATTGGTCAGATCAGGAGAAGGGAGTGCAGAGACACGTCAAAGAGTTCACTTTAACGTTATCAGGATTCAAGGTGAACGTCAGAAACAGAAAGAAATTGTTTAGAGGAGACAGAGAGTGCTGGAGTCATTCTCGTGAAAACAACGGATTAACTGTGTAGTGGACCTACCCAGGGTCAAACTAAGGTTTTTGAACTGTTCCAGAGATGACCTTTACTGACCTCTCAGTAAAGCAAGACATTTACTACAAGATCATTCATTTAGCTGTAATCTGATAAATATAGTCACCAAAAGAGACTATTTCTATCTTTGATTTTAGGCTGATGTGATCAAAAGAATAACTTTTGTCATTTTCATGATGTGTGCTTTTAAGCTGTGTTATTCTGTAAGAGTATTACTGTGTTCACTGCTGTGTTAAAGGTGAAGTCTCGGGTCACAGAGACCGGACGGTTTTGTTTAGAAAGTCAGAAGACAGTAATCCGTTGTTTTTCATGAAAGGGCTCCAGCTTGCTGTGTCTTTTCCTAAACAAATCTCTCTCTGCTGCTGGCTGTAACCTTGGGTCTGATAAGGCAAGTGAACTCCTCTCTAAGTCTCTTTTTAAGTTCTAACTGGGCGGAAACGCTTCAGAGTTTCTGGGAGCTTCAAAAGAGATGTGAACCTTCCCAAAGAGCTGAATGACCACCAGTCACGCGCTAAGGACTCGTCATCCAGCTGGGACTGATAACATGTTGTTATGGGTCCACTTCGAACGAGCGTAAGCTCAAAACTTTGTTTATTCCTTCATGGAATAGTTATCTTGAAGTCAGAGGCCTGAAGCTGACATATTTTCTGATGACCAAGCGAAACCAGGAGACGTTGGGAGGTAAACGAATAACCTGCTCAGAGGTGCTGGTTCCCACAAGAACCCGTGCATCTGAAAAAGCTACAAGGTCTTCTCTCTTACCGGGCTGTCGTCAAAAGGTAAAGAGCTGTTTACAAACGTACCTGGATTTTAGCAGAAGTCGGATGAGAAGTGTCACTCTGGTCTCATGCTCACAATAATTTCCTTTAAACCATCTTTCCTCCATTCTTTTCCCTAAATTCTAAGCTGGAAACTATTTTAAGCTGAAGAGCCCACAGACTAAATATGTTAACATCCAATATTGAAGTCTGTTGTGTTAAATTTAAGTGTGCTGACGTATTAATTTGAAAGAAAGTGAAATCATGTCAATCAAGTGTAATGGTGTTAATTTAGTTGATTCATTTTAAATAAATGATAGTGTCTCTTTGACATATCAAGCTAAGTTAACGTGTCCATTGTCACTTTATAGCTCTGTTTATTTATCCATCATAAAGATCACAGAAATATTGGGTAAACTGAAAAAGAAAAGAATCCGTGAATTTACTATTCAATCTGAATAAGTAAATTAATTAAGGTAAAGAGGTCAGTATTAATATTGACCTCCTCATAATCCTTTACATCTGGTGGCCCGTACGTGTTTTCTAAAAGTTTATTGATAAATCTGTGGTCTCTCATGAACTGTAACGTCATGTTTGCATAAGAGGATCCAAGTTTTAAACTCTGAGGATAATAATTTTGGCTGGAAGTGTTCAAAGCAGGCAGATTCTGCATGTTTTTATCATTTGAGGCTGAGGAATTGTTATTCGTTTCAACTCTGTTACACGCTGTTGGAAGCATTCAGGTGGTTTTGTCAGCCCGTGGTCTGTGGGGGGGTTCTGGTTCCGTTCGGCCCAGTTCACGCACAGACTCCGGTATAAAGCTTTGTTTGACCGCCGTGTCAAAAGCCTGAAAGCTATAATTAACATCTAAAAGATCGCTGTGCTGGTATTTTACATGTTAGAGCAGGTCAAAGAAGCATATTACTGTTAGAACGTTGTCGGATAGTGGTTCTGAAACCCGAGTTCTGCTCCCTTAAAAGTGGACGGAACCGACCCGAACGCGGCTCCGAGGGAGTCCGTGTCGCGTTACAGTTGACGTGCTGGTTACTGAGCGTAGCTTAGTTGTGCCTGTTTTGAATGTGATCGCCATGTTTCAGGGTTTTGGGGAGTTAATTTGTAGCGTTTGAGTTGTTTTAAGAGTCTATAAAGTTGTGGTCTGCTGTGCGAGCTAACGTTAAAAGGACGTGTACTGCATGTCTGTTTGTGAGCTGTGATTGGATAAACGAGAGCTGTGAGCTGTCAATCACTCGTGGCGAGCGCTGATTCGCTGTAGTGGGAACGCACGCCGTTGCGACCAACCCACTTTGTCGTCATTTCCGGTACTGCATTGGGCGAAGGTAAGAAAACTTCATTCACCATGAACGCTTGGGAATGAACTACAAACGCTGTGATTGATTGGTTGACGTCACGTATCTGTTTAGCGAGCTCCGCCTCGCTCAACGGAAGCTGGTGACGCGCTGCGTCGACCCGCCTACTTGTGTCGTCATTTCTTCAAACGGAGATTTCACTGAGAGTTTAAAAACTAATTTAAAGCCATCTAAACTGTCTAACAACATAAATCTGTCTCTGACAAGAACGTGGTTCGAGCGTTTATCACTGACACACTAGAAACTAATTCTGAAAAGGTTGTTTTTAGTTTAAATACTGAATGAAATAAATCAGTCTCCACGTGATAAAATTAAGACTCGAAGCTGCCCCCTGTTGGTTAAAAGACGTTGACAGATGAGTTTTCTCAAAAACATCATAAAAAAGTCAGCATTTTTATGGAGAATTACCAGCTTTAAAATTGTTCTGTACACAAACAAAAACTCCTGTTTATTCTAAATACAAATTTTAGAATAACAGAGGTACAGACAAACAATTTATGCTCATTTTAAATACTGAAGAGATTTAAAATAACACTCAAAAAGGCATTTTTTATTTGATTTTCAAATTAAATTAAAAAAATGATGGAGAACAGAGCATTTCCACATTAAGCTCTTCACATCTCTGAATTTTAAACAGAATTGGTGTGCACAACTGCACACTTTTAGTTAAAAATGGCATTTTTAACGTTTTTCTGTGTACAATTAATGACTCCAGTTTATTTTAAATAAAAAGTTTAAAATAACAAACAAAATTACATGTTTCACTCCAGATAACTGCGGCAACTCAAAAGGTTTTACTGAAACTGAAATACATTCTCTTGGTGCAAAATAAAACAAAATCTGCTAACATTTTAGTGTTAACATTGCATTTATTTGAAATCTTTAAAAAGGCGTTTGAGTGAAAGACAGAAAACATTAAGCGTGGTTTAATAGTAATTGTTTTAAAAGATAGGTCTATTAAGTTAATACGGCCACGAAGGCTTAACTTACCATATTTTTCATTGAAGGTAAAACCTAAAATAAATAAAGGTACTGAATGAACAAAAGACTTGTTTATAGATTACAGGAATAAACCCAGAAAGCTGTTTTAGTTAAATAACTCACCGCTAAGAAAGCATTTATTTGCATACACTATAATAAATACCGTCTTATTGATTCAAACAATTTCAAAACAAAGATGGAATATGACGATTATGATGCAGCTTTCAAGTGGATCGCATCAAGGCGTGAAGAGCTGGAAGTATTAAAGCAGAAGTTCATTGAAGAACGTGAAGAAGATCACCGAAAAAAACTTGAGTTCGAACGTTTGTTAGGCGAATTAAAAACACAACGGGGTGCTGTAAATGTTTGTGACGCTCACAGACAAAACAATGACCCGATCTGGTTAAAAACAAAACCAGAGCGTGAACTACATTACCAAGAAAAGGTCAAATCCCACTCGCTGGAGCTGGAAGGGACAAGTTCATCAACTCCCTCTCCTAAAATAGGCGAGAAAAAACATGTTTTTCAAACTAACAAACCACGACATGTCGATGCCCGCTGGAACTATGACCCGAAGTGGTTAAGAGACCCAATATGGTTGAGAAGGACGAGCACACGCCCTGTCCCTGCACCTCGGACGAAGCTGCCCGAGATAAGCAAAAAACCACAAACGGTGGACGCCCGCTCTTTAAGTGACCCTCCGCGGTCTACACCGAGCAAAGCTCCTGCCCCTGCACTGCGGACTGGACAGTCCGGGAGTAGCAAAAGGTCACAGAAGTTCCAGGAAAAAGGCAACATACCTCTAAGCTCTGAGGAGATAGTGGACATAAGTTGGTTGTTTGAAAACTTGAATGATATAGAGGATGACCAAACTGGTACAATGCGTGACGTTGTCTTTGATGACTCAGAGCACATAAATTACCAGCTGTTGGAGGCAGAGAATGAACTGATAAGGCAGAAGTGCAAACGACTAAGAGAAAAACTTCTCAAAGAAGGCCTTGAGCTACAACATCAGTTTAAACAATCAGTGATGAAACAGTGCGCTGTAACTGCTGTTGAGGCTCACATGCAAAACAAAACACCCTCTGAGGTGTGCCCAGGTCAAAAGGTCGTATCCCAGTCGCAAAAAATAGGCGAGGTTCTCTCTCCTATAGAAAGCGAGAATAAACACCGTCGTCTCAAAGGCCCTCTGACCTCGGGAGAGGTAGAGCCCTTACGTCGGTCGTTAAAGGAGTTGGATAATAGCAAGAATGAACAAGATTTTCAAACTGACATACAACGAAATGTTGGTACCAGCTGGAACAGTGACTCAAAATGGTTTAAAGGGAGCCCCGCCCCTGAAGCACCTCAGATTGAAAAATCTGAGACAAGCAACGAACCACAAAAGGTAGGTGTTCACTCTCTAAGAGACCCACAACGGTTCAGATCGAACCAGGTGGGTGAAAACCAAGGTCCATCGGTGGGTGGACTTCAAAAGAAATTGAAGGATGAGGACCTATACTCATGTAACTATGCGTGGTCCCAACAGAAACCCCTGAGCCTTGGAACTGCACCTCCCGCGCCTCGAACAGAACAGTTCGAGACAGGCAAAGAGTCACGAATGTCCCGGAATAATGGCCCAACACCTCTATGCTCGGAAGAGACAGAGGAAGTAAGTAGTTTGTCAGTAGATTTGAATGTTACTGTGCTTGACCAACCTGATACAATGAGTGGCGTTATCATTGATAATGACACTATCAACATTGACCAACCTGGAGCGATGTGTAGCACTGTCTTTCACAAAGACTCAGAGCACACAAATAACTCAGCGCACACTACTACCAACATTGCCATGGATGTTGACAGCAAACCAATTGCTGACACACAACAACATCCTGAAGGTCATGATGCTGACAGCCAACAAGATGCTGACAGTAAGCAAGATTACACAGACAGAGTCACACGTGAACAGAAACGTGGGCCAAGACCTGTGAGGTTTCTGTGTAACTTTATACAAAGGGGGGTGGCTAAGAAAGCTTACCTGCCTATCACACTGGAAGGTGTCCTTGAGCGTGAAGCCCTCCTGGATGGTAGTGCTGATATAACCATTATGTCGGCCAAGCTGTTCGAGGAGCTGAGGACCGCCGCTAACGGTGTTGACAGGCAAATACCCTTTGAGAAATGTGCTATTGAGCTACAGGGTCTCGCAGAGACGAGAACAACCCTAACAGCTATAGCTATGGTTCACATGCAGATTGGCGAAATGACACTACGCCACCCGGTGTTTGTGTCTAAACTTGACTCATTCCCATTTTTGGTTGGCCAAGATTTTATAAACCGCTTCAACGCGATTATAGATTATGGTCAACGGAAAATGTGGAGCACAGTGAGAAAACCCCTGCCAATAATAGTGCCTCCTAGTTGTGATACAGACTGCCTAACCGCAGGTACCGCAGAGGACACAAGGGACTCCTCATCCGAGGACGAGAGCCCGGTAAGTGAACCTTCAACTACAGGTGAGACAGAAGAGACCCAAAAGTTGGACCAAACTCTGGTCCAACAAGAGAACCTCCTCTGTGAGCTGACACAATCGGCTCTCCCTGACCACTGCCTACCACAGGTAGTGAAAGGTGTTGAGATCCAAGGATCCCACACCGAAGACGCTGTACTGTCCTCTGGGACAGGTAATTCGGCAATCAACCAAGCTTTCAATGAAACCTTGGTTCAAGGGCATCTGAGTCCAGAAAATGACAGTCAACCAAACGCTGACAGTCACTTGGACATCATTGTTGCAGATTACGAGGACCCCTCATCAGACAAGAAGGGGGCAAACTCACATTACCTACCACAGGTAGAGAAAGGTGTGGAGATCCAAGGACCCCACACCGAGGTTGCTGTACTGTCCCCTGGGACAGGTAAATCGGCTATCAGCCAAGCTTTCGATGAAACCTTGGTTCAGGAACATTTGTGTCTAGAACTAGTCAGAAATGAGATAGTTTTTACAGACTCAAAGAGCCTCTCTTCAGCCGAGAGGTGGGAAGACATACACAACGACAGTGACCCGTCGCAGTCTGTACAATCAGACGCACCTGCGACTAGAGGTGTCGTTTCTTTGCCCGAGCCCGACCCTACCCGAGCCCTACCCGACTTCGGGTAGGGTAGGGCCATATTTTTGCGTTTGATTGGCGGGCCGCGGGTCGGGCTCGGGCTTTGATGTGGTTTTTTTTAATCATACAGCACAAACAAAACTAAATAAAAATGCACACAATATAAAATTGTTTTAATCTGCTTGTAAAGAATATAAGGCAGTAAGTTTATTGATGAGGAAATAATTAATAGAGTGAATTTAGATGGTGAAAACCGCAGCGCAGCCACTAAATTGCGCAACTCAGCCAGAGAGCAGGCGCGCGGCGCGCGCCTGGACAGCGTCTCCCCCGACATGCTGGACTTTTTAGTGACATTTCTCGAACCATTTTACCGTGCACAGAGAGAACTGGAGGGTGACAAATATCCCACCAACCTGGTTTGTCTCTGGAATGAGAAACTGAAGCAACACTGCCAGTCCTCACACACAGACTCTCCGCAGCAGGTGTTTCTGCGCGACATGCAGAAGTGCTGGAGCGCAAAATTATTATCCACGACTTGCACAGAGTTGCATTATTTCTGTGGCCTAACTTTAACAAGCTCAAAATTATGTCACCAGCTGACGTGCGTCAGGTGCACGCTCACGTCCGCACACTGCTCTCATCTGCGGCGGAACAAGTTGCCGCATTCCTGACATTCCTGAAGCTTCAAAAGTCACTGCGAGCAGCGCGCTCACACCTCCTCCATCAAAACACAGAAGAACAACATCAAGTTCTTTTGCTGAGTGGGAGAACGCAGTAAAAGCTTAATAAATAAACGTAGTGTTTTTTTTTTTTTTTTTTTTTTTTTTTTTTAATCGGGTAGGGTCGGGTCGGGCGGTGATTTCTAGGAAATCAGCGGGCTCCCTCGGGCTTGGGTAATTAAACTAAGGGCTCGGGTAGGGTAGGGCCGTGGATTTCCGGCCCGATGACAGCTCTACTGCGACTGCGCCGACAGTTGTGACACACCTGAATTACACGGAAAGAGGTAAACGTAAGAAGATACGTTGGCCAAAACCTAAACGATTCCTGTGTACCGTCTTCTCTCAGCTGCGCGAACAGCTTAAACTAAACGGTGGCATCCTAACTTGTGCCCATGGACGGACGTCCTCACCTGTGCTCGTGGTCCCCCATGACCAAAGGGGGGTGATGTTAGGCCATGCCAAAGACAAAGATTTGAATGTACACCTCAGAAACACTTTTGCTTTCGCCCAGAAAAACCTGGAAAAATCCGCTGAAGGACGTAAGGCGTACTATGACCAGAAGGCCTCTCACAATGAACTCCAAGTGGGAGACAGAGTCTGGTACTATACGTTCGCCCCAGCAACCGGGAAAGGAGGGTCCGAGACCGGAACTCTCGCCCGCAAACTAATGCCCAGGTGGACTGGACCTCATCTGATAACAGACAAAGTGTCCTCAGTCGTCTACGAAATCAAAATCAGCAAAGGCCGCAAAGAGCCAATTGCTAAATGGGTACATCGAAATCAGATCAAACCTTACAAGGCGTTCAATGACTCCACAAAAGACAAAGATCTCACAAACTCACCGACTTCATGGGATAATAAGGTCGTCCAAACACAAGTTAGTAAATAAACTAATCAGGTTTAAACTACCATATTTCCCACCCTATAAGTCGCATTGTCCAATTTGAACTTAGAAACGCTAAGCCTAAAACCCACAACAAAAAACTAACCTTAACAACCGTTTAAATCCACGAGATTTAATTTGACCTCGGTCATAAAGTTGAGACCTGTTTTTCTTGTGTGTTGCACTTTGGAATCTGACGACAAGAGTGTGTCGAAGCAGTGAAACGTTGTTTCCTTGTTGTTTAGTCATTACTGTTGTCATTAGTTGAGATATTGTTTGGTTCTGAACACTCCCAGCCAAAAAGGTTTTGTATTAACATTGGTTAATGAATGATATGGATTTAACTATGCCAACATGCAGTTCGTTTTGTTAAATCTCAATCGTCGAAGAGTCAATGTAGTTTAAAGCTACTTAAGGTACCATAAACTACACTGGTCTCACAATTTCTAAATTGAACCGATTCGATCGTTTCTATTCTAGATTATCTATTCATTTTGATGAGTCTCGCCATAGACTTCAAAATTTATTAGGAATACCAAATCCTACGTCGTTCGTCTAAAAGACAACAGACATTTAGATCAAACTATATTTCATTTTTCTATTTTAGTTTAACCTAAACTAAGTAATGAATGGAGGAATAGTTTGGAATTAGAGGCCTTCGTTACAGAAGCCCTCCAAAATTTTATAGGTACAGATCCCTATATCTAATTTTACAGAATTGATCCACCCCTTAATTGGTAATTGTAGCTGATCTAAACCATGATAGCTTACATACCAGGTGCATATAGGTAAGGCCTAATGTAAAATCCCAATCATAAGCCCACCTAAAAAACCACATAATTGCATGACACATAGAACCAGAGTGGCACTGACTGGAAACCAACCAGCCAACAACCTTCGATGTGGGGACCTGCAGCTCCAACGCTTGGTCTTCAACCTTCGTCCAAGGGTCGCCTCCTCTGCGTCAATCGAGGGATTCCCTCTACATGCTGATTATGAAAACAATTGTTGCTGATCAATCAACAAAACTAATCGTTGTGGAATTACTGCTGTGGAATTACCGCTGTGGATTATAAGACTTTGTTTTCCAAAGGATCACAGACTTTGTTTTCCAAGAGTTAACAGACTCAGTTTTCCAAGGGATTAAAAGCTTTTCGCAATGGGATTACCTCCGAACAGTATGGAATGTTCCAAAAAACTTTATGGGATTATAATTTTTGATTTTTCTTTTCCACTTGCTGGATTACTTCAAGATCAAAGACAGTTCAAGGTTTCCTTTCGTGTTGGACCCCATCCCCAAGGACTGGCGATGGCTTCCAAAAGGGGGGAGATGTAGTGGACCTACCCAGGGTCAAACTAAGGTTTTTGAACTGTTCCAGAGATGACCTTTACTGACCTCTCAGTAAAGCAAGACATTTACTACAAGATCATTCATTTAGCTGTAATCTGATAAATATAGTCACCAAAAGAGACTATTTCTATCTTTGATTTTAGGCTGATGTGATCAAAAGAATAACTTTTGTCATTTTCATGATGTGTGCTTTTAAGCTGTGTTATTCTGTAAGAGTATTACTGTGTTCACTGCTGTGTTAAAGGTGAAGTCTCGGGTCACAGAGACCGGACGGTTTTGTTTAGAAAGTCAGAAGACAGTAATCCGTTGTTTTTCATGAAAGGGCTCCAGCTTGCTGTGTCTTTTCCTAAACAAATCTCTCTCTGCTGCTGGCTGTAACCTTGGGTCTGATAAGGCAAGTGAACTCCTCTCTAAGTCTCTTTTTAAGTTCTAACTGGGCGGAAACGCTTCAGAGTTTCTGGGAGCTTCAAAAGAGATGTGAACCTTCCCAAAGAGCTGAATGACCACCAGTCACGCGCTAAGGACTCGTCATCCAGCTGGGACTGATAACATGTTGTTATGGGTCCACTTCGAACGAGCGTAAGCTCAAAACTTTGTTTATTCCTTCATGGAATAGTTATCTTGAAGTCAGAGGCCTGAAGCTGACATATTTTCTGATGACCAAGCGAAACCAGGAGACGTTGGGAGGTAAACGAATAACCTGCTCAGAGGTGCTGGTTCCCACAAGAACCCGTGCATCTGAAAAAGCTACAAGGTCTTCTCTCTTACCGGGCTGTCGTCAAAAGGTAAAGAGCTGTTTACAAACGTACCTGGATTTTAGCAGAAGTCGGATGAGAAGTGTCACTCTGGTCTCATGCTCACAATAATTTCCTTTAAACCATCTTTCCTCTATTCTTTTCCCTAAATTCTAAGCTGGAAACTATTTTAAGCTGAAGAGCCCACAGACTAAATATGTTAAAGCTCCACTGACATGTTCTTTTAACTTTTCAAAAAATGGCACAACATATATAAATATTAAGATAGACCTCTGACCGTTTTTGCTAAAATAATGTTCAATGAATGAAATTTCCTCTCAAAATATTTTAAATTTAGCGCCGTTTTTTTAGACCGTAAATCCGGATTTTCCGGTCACGTGTCAGCAGAACCGATCTGACGTCACGTCCGATACTGAACTCTGCTCAAACCGTACATTGAATGGACAAAAATATAAACGCATCCGTCGAATTTAGCCAATTAAAACTACATTTTAGCGATTTGGCTTCAGTTTGGGGAAAAAAAAGTTATTTTGAGTGATGCACAACGAACGGAAAGGTTTATATTCTCCGTATTGCTTTTTTTTTTCAAGGGAGGTTTCACATTGAGCACCAGATGGCAGCAGAGCTATCGTGATAACTCTTACAGAAGCAACACGGAGAATATAAACCTTTCCGTTCGTTGTGCATCACTCAAAATAACTTTTTTTTCCCCAAACTGAAGCCAAATCGCTAAAATGTAGTTTTAATTGGCTAAATTCGACGGATGCGTTTATATTTTTGTCCATTCAATGTACGGTTTGAGCAGAGTTCAGTATCGGACGTGACGTCAGATCGGTTCTGCTGACACGTGACCGGAAAATCCGGATTTACGGTCTAAAAAAACGGCGCTAAATTTAAAATATTTTGAGAGGAAATTTCATTCATTGAACATTATTTTAGCAAAAACGGTCAGAGGTCTATCTTAATATTTATATATGTTGTGCCATTTTTTGAAAAGTTAAAAGAACATGTCAGTGGAGCTTTAACATCCAATATTGAAGTCTGTTGTGTTAAATTTAAGTGTGCTGACGTATTAATTTGAAAGAAAGTGAAATCATGTCAATCAAGTGTAATGGTGTTAATTTAGTTGATTCATTTTAAATAAATGATAGTGTCTCTTTGACATATCAAGCTAAGTTAACGTGTCCATTGTCACTTTATAGCTCTGTTTATTTATCCATCATAAAGATCACAGAAATATTGAGAACTGAAAAAGAAAAGAATCCGTGAATTTACTATTCAATCTGAATAAGTAAATTAATTAAGGTAAAGAGGTCAGTATTAATATTGACCTCCTCATAATCCTTTACAACTGTCTTCTCCATTTCTAAACAAAACTGCCGGGCCTCTCTGACCCGGGCCTTCAACTTTCACACAGTTTGTGAACACCATCGTTGGTGCAGAATAAACCAGCATACAGTATAACATATGTGATCATAAGACA
>JBBPBX010065723.1:0-19880 GCA_038048925.1 Garcialebias charrua | reverse complement strand
TCCAGCCAACCATCAGGTGAAAAGAAGGAACCCAGACCCAGACCAGTGGTCATTCCGTATGTTGCGGGAGTTTCAGAGACATTGAGACGTTTATTCTCTAAACACAACGTCCCAGTGGCTTTTAAACCCCAAAATACATTACGGCAAAGACTGGTTCATCCCAAAGATCCAGTCCCCCGGCACAAACAGAGTAATATTGTGTATGCTGTTCAGTGTCAGGAGGGCTGTGATCAGTCTTATATCGGGGAAACTAAACAGCCACTGGCCAAAAGGATGGCCCAGCACAGAAGATCAACATCATCAGGTCAGGACTCTGCAGTCTACACTCATCTCCACGCCAGCGGTCACTCTTTCAAGGATGAAGATGTTCACATCCTTGATAGAGAGGAACGATGGTTTGAGAGAGGAGTAAAGGAGGCCATCTTTGTGAAAAGAAACCGTCCATCATTAAACAGGGGTGGAGGCCTCCGGGTTCAACTGTCCCCCTCTTACAATGCTGTTATTGCTAGTATCACTCAGCCCTCTGTGAATAGCAAACAACCATCAGGGTGCTAATGATCCATTGTTAGGCTGATGGCCCTCCTTGATCATGTGAGCAGCTGGTTTCAGGCTGTCATCAGCCAACTGGTTGTGCAACACTGTGGGAGGGTGCTATTTATAAGACTGAGCTGAACACAGCAACTCAGACTGAGGAAGTCTTTCGGACGAAAGACGAAACGTTTCTACATTTTTTTTTTTTTTGCTTTGTTTTGTTTTATTTTTTGAATGTCCAGAGGACCAGACTTAGCTTTTTTAGATGTCAATAAAACGTTCTAAAAATATAATAAAAACCATGAAGCACTGGTCCAACAACACAAAAACACCCTGAAGTCAGCAGAGCTTCACGAAGCCAGTTGGACATGAGTTTTTTTCCGCTCGTGACAAATCCATTTCCTCATTCCTGTCAGTGAAGGATGAAGCGATCACTTGACTTTTGGCAAAAAAACAAAAGAAAAGTCCAGCTCTGGGATGAAGAAGGGATATTTAATACATTTGTGTCACATACAAAACAGTCCTGCATCGCTTTGCAATCCTTTGAATGAGAATGTGCGCGGCGCTGGGGCTGGGACAGGCGGGGGCGTGGGTTGGGGCGTGACAAACAACTCTGTTTTTATTGGCTGGTCATTGTCCGGGTCACTCTGTGTTTTTAGTGTTTTTATAAATGCTGATAGAGAAGCAAGGGGACTATAGTTTTTTTCAGAGATTACTTTGTCTAACATCAGTCTGTCAGTAGATAGTGACAGAGTGAAGAAATATGTTAAAAATATATTGTTAGAAAAGTTACGGACTGCATTATAAAGTTACATAGTGCAGCTTTAAGTTGCATCTATTATGCGTCACTGCTACGCGACGCGTCAGTGCCTCATTTGCCCTGCTGAAAATGGCGGCCACAGAAGCATGCACGGAAGGACTTTTAACAAGATTAACATAGTAAAAACAATTATTTGTCTGCTGAAAATTATAGCAAAGATGTGTCTTAGCTTAACTGTTCCTTAATAAATTCATGTAATGGTCAAATCTGCTGGATTTAAATTGTTTCTCTTTGACGTCTTCCAAACGGTCGTGCGCGCTGCAAAAATAAATTCTAAATAAATCGAATTTTATCTCAAATAACTCCAACAGCTAAAAGTTTGTAAATGAACACCAAATAATTACTTTCTGTAAGTTTAAAGAAAATCTGCGGTGTGGTTTATGAACTATTTGCTCAAATATACACGGAAAAAAAAAAATCAAAGCTAGCCGCGACACATTTATGCCCATAAAACATCAAATTTTATCTCAAACATCTCATAAAGCTAGTCAGTTGTAAATCTATACAGTGATTACTTTCTGTAAGTTTGATAAAATCTGTCCTGTGGTTCTTGACTTATCTTGCTAACAAACACAGCTAACAGTAGTTACCTCCAGAGCAGGAGGCCGGGCAGCGACAGAGTCAGTCCGACCAGAGGAGGCTGCCTTCGACACATGAGGTGGGAACAGTCGGTGGACCCTAGCGGACAAAAGTGGTACTGCACCATTTTTTTGCCAAAATGAAAAACGGTCATATCTGAGCCAAAAATTGGTCTAAAAATATGGGAAAAAATCCATAAACACGTCTCACCTCTCTATTAGTCGCAGGGCATGCAAATTAGGCAAAAAAAACTGCCAGAAAATACGGTATGCAAACTGAAATATAACTGCCCCCAAAGTAATACAACATTTACCAAACTGTGTCTACATGGAAACAGAGTTTTCTCTTAACTTCGTTTTTAAAGATGTTCACAGTAAAACCGGGCAGTTCTGATACGTGGGAACATCCAGGTGACGGAGGAAACATGAATGTTTGCAATGAAAACACCACACAGATCTGGAAACATCCATACAACAAGTCACGGTCACAAGCTCAACTTCTTCAACCAACATGAAACTTCAACCAACATGAAACTTCAACCAACACAAACTTCAACTTGGTCAAAATAACTCCGTCTGTTTCCAGCAGTTAGCCGATGCTAACCGAGGAATGCGGCTAACAAGCGGTAAACAAACTCCACAGTTTGTTGTGAATATGATTCACATAAACAAACACAGAATTCCGTTTAGTTTCACTTAGTAAGCTGCTTTTACAAGTTTATTTTGTGCTTCACGTAAAAACACAAAAACTCGAGCTACGCTCAAACTGGGGCAAACTTTTTCCCACTCAGGACGCGTCTAAGTCCTGGCGCCAACGCAACAATCTCTTCGCTGGACTATGTATATAATTTCTATCAGCAATCAAAATGTTAAAAAATTAAAATAAAAAATTAAATTTAACACATACCGTTTTAAATAAAACCAATGAGTTATTTTGTGAATAAATTACGACAGTTTTAAACCCGACATGTTCTGCCCGCTGGAGTGCGTGTGCTCCAGCAGATAGACGGCGCTGGAAAGTCGGGTTTGGACCCGCAGGCTGGGAGTGAAGTTCATGCCTTACCTGTCTGCTTGATTTACACTGCAGGTGTTCCTCCTCTTCTGGGAGGTAATGAAGTTGGTCAAAACCAAACCTGGAAGCAGCGCAGACAGAAAGAAAGTCGTATTTCCAGCGGTTTGTAGGAGATATTTCCAGGAGCGTATTCCTCCAACTCCGCGATCACTCGCTCTATTTTTTTTTTTCTTCCCACTGTTGGGAAGCTAATTTTACAAAGATCGTCTATTTAGAGAACAACAACTCACTCCGAGGCAAAAACGGAACGTCTCGACTTGTTCACTTAATTTTCACAAGACACATGACTTTTGGTTTAATTTCTGCTGTAGTGTTGGAAGTGCGAAAAAAAAGTCTTAATGCGTAAATCATTTGATTTGACCGTAGTTTCATTCCAAGAAGCCATATGTTTTTAATCCACAAATAATTATTTAGTGATGATCAAGACAATAGCTTGAGCGCTGGATCAAGACTTTTGCACAATAACATGTCTAATTGGGGAAAGTTAGACACACGCATCTCTATTTTAAAAGGGTTCATTCGTAGTTTTATTGTTTATATGAATTTATAAACAAACTGTTCATTTATTTTCTGTGACAATGAATATGTTTTGAAATGCTGCTTTAAAACAAGTCAATTTCACGTTTCTTATAGAACTATCATCCTAAAAAAAATCTTAAAAAACACTATAAATAACAAAATGTTAGAGTGATTTTCTGAATTGCTGTAGTTATAAAGCTGACAATGCTTCTCATGCAGCCAGTTTTGATTTGTTGATAAGGTTGTCAGAGTGAGAGCTCTTCGCATTTCGTATCAGTATCTCTCTGCAGCTAAAAAAAAAAACCTTTTTGCTTTGAAATCAAAACCCACCGTCTCCTTGCTTCCCTCTGGTGGCGATAAATGGAATAACACCCAAACCGACCAGCATCACGGTAATTACAAACAAACAGGAATCTTGAGTTTTGACTGCTGGTTACAGCTCAGCTCATGTTGCAACACTTTTGCCAGAGTTACAGAAAACTGAGGACAAAACTCTAGACTAAAACAGAAAGAGGAACAATATGAAGGTCAAACAAGTTAGTCACTTAAAACCTCCCTTTTATTGGAAAATGCTGCTGTGCCACTCTTTGCAAATGTCAATGCTAGAACCTTCAGTTTATTTTATAGATATACTTTTTATACTTTTTATACTACTATGCAAAAACTCAGGACAGTATTACACTTTTATTATTTCATTTTATGCTTATGTTCATTGGGTGTTTGGTGTTTTAGGGGTGTTTGGTGTTTCAGTGTTGGTGTAAATTTTCATACTTTTATACTATTATGAAAAAACTCAGGACAGTGTTACACTTTTACTATTTTATGCTTATGTTTATTAAATGTTTTAGTGTTTAGTGTTTAGATGGTTACTGTTGCACCGAGGGACTGAGAGAAACGCAATTTCGGTCCTGTGTATGTCCTGTACATATTGCAGTTCTGACAATAAAGTTGACTTTGACTTTGAAAATGTGAAACCTCTCTGTTAATATTTGATGCAGAAACAGTGCTACAATTGAGTTGTTGCTTTGTTTAGATGGGGTCAATTTTATAATCTATTAGTTTCCTCCGGGTACTCCGGTTTCCTCCCACAGATCAAAAAACATGCTTGTTAGGCTGATTGGTGACTCTAAATTGACCCTAGGTGTGAGAGTGGATGGTTGTTTGGTGTGAGTGGGACAGGTCCCTCTTGTAAATGAGTCCCCGTGACTCAACGAGGCTAGCCTGTATAAATAAAGGTTGAATGAATGAATGAATTAATTAGTAGAATGATATAAGGAATATGCTGGTGAAGATTCTCAGTCGTCCAGGACATGATGAAATCAAAAAAGGCGTTCAATACAGGATTGTTGAAGCCATTGGTTCAGATACGTGGATGATACCTGTGTCAAAATCCAAGCCAGGGAGGTGGAAGCGTTCACCAGACACATTAACTCTGTTGATAACAACATCAAGTTCACCAGAGAGGATGCTAACGACAATAAGCTGCCTTTTTTGGACTGTTTGGTGCATATGGAGGGAGATGACAGTCTCAATATTGAAGTTTACAGAAAACCAACCCACACAGACCAATATCTCCTGTTCGACTCTCACCATCCACTGGAGCACAAACTTTCTGTCATCAGAACTTTACAGCATCGGGCAGAACACATCCCCACAAGGACAGAAGGGAAGGAAAAGGAACAGAAACACATCAAAACATCTCTGCAAACATGTGGATATCCCAACTGGGCGTTTGTCAAGTCAGCAAGGAAATCTGTTAAACACAATAATGAACAGAAAAAGTCTAACAGACGGAAAAACATTGTCATTCCTTATGTTGCTGGAGTCTCAGAGAATTTCAGAAGGATTTTTAACAAACACAACATCCCAGTACACTTCAAACCCAGCCGGACTCTCAGACAGAGGCTGGTGCATCCGAAGGACAGAACCCCCACACACAAACAGAGTGGGGTGGTTTATGCAGTCCAGTGCAGCGAAGTCTGCTCAGACCGTTACATCGGAGAAACGAAACAACCTATCCACAAAAGAATGTCTCAACATAGGAGAGCAACCTCCTCTGGACAAAATTCAGCCGTTCACCTCCACCTCACGGACAAGGGACACTCCTTTGAGGACCAGAATGTTCAAATTTTGGACCGAGAACACAGATGGTTTGAGAGGGGGGTAAAGGAAGCTGTGTATGTTAAGAGAGAAAAACCTTCTCTTAACAGAGGAGGAGGTCTGAGATTTCAACTGTCTAAGACCTATAACTCAGTTTTGGATTTGATTCCGAAACGTTTTACACCGGATGGGAGCAGGGATGCCTTGTCTGTAAATTAGACTAACAAAGTTCTCTGAGCAGCCTCTTTTGTTGTTTGGGAGGTGTTGTTTGTCAATTTACATACAGTTTTGTGTCTTCTAACGGAGACCTCAAGGGAACCTCCTACTGTTAGGTGTGATCTTTCAATTTACATGTATGTGTTACAAACCCCCTTTTGTTTAAGCTGGGATGTGTCGTTTTGTCAATTTAAATAGAATGGGCATTTTAGTTAATTTGTGGTGTTATCTCAGTTTCCAATTTCATATGTTGGTGCGTGACTTGTAAGCCTGTATAAAACTTCTCGTTCTCACAGCTTCCATTCAGAATTGAAAAAGACTTCTGGACAGAAGTCGAAACGTTTTCTGCAACAAATAAAGTCCAGTTGATCCTGTATTGAACGCCTTTTTTGATATAAGGAATATACCTCTAAATAATTATATTCTATAAAAAAAAAAAAGAATATTTGAGTAATAATAAAGGTCAATTATTCAAGTAACCTGCTGGATGTCTTCAACTCAAGCTGTAAAAGTCAAACAAACAGACAAGAAACATTTACAGTAGAAGATTTCAAGTGCTTGAGGTGCTCATTTTATTCAACCTGCAGTACAAATCATTCTGCACATGTTCAAAACTTGTGAAACCAAAGAAACAACGCAGCACTTTGACCTCCTGCCTGTCTGTTCTGCTGCACTGCAGACAGTCAACACTCTTTTCTAACCCCACAATAAAAAGTGTGGCGTTGGCACCTATTTTCATGGTGACACACACTAACACGGACGTGCTGCCACAAACACAGCTGCATGCACACGTACACGCTCGGGAAAAACAAACTGTATAAAAGATTTTAAAAAACCAGACTGTAGAGTTGTTTATGGAAAGGCACGATGCGCTATACCAGAAGGCCTCGACATTTTCTAACTCGTCACAGAAACTTTGTGACTTAACTAAAAACACAAACCGTCCTAAACCCAGAAACCTGTCACACGTTCTGAGGTTCTGTTGACCCTGGAGAACTTCAGTCTGAGATCTGTCCACTGGAGCTTCTTATTGAAGATCATTTAAAATGAACTCAAACCAGTGGAGTGATATGGAAACAGTGGTCAGAAACTTTAGCAACAAAGCGAGCTGGACCTGTTCTAAGAAAAGCTTCTTAATATTTACTGAATTTTATCATTTGTCATGTATTCAGTACAAACTGAGCCATTATTTAGGAACTAATAAACACATCTGAAACGTATTAGTGGGTTTTTGTTCTACTGTTTATAAATTATAAACCAGGGCACAATGAGCTTCAAGTTCGTAAACTTTTAATTCAATGTTTCCTGTTATGCAGATGATGTGATTCTATTGCTGTAGGGTCAGAATGATCATCTGCTCTGAATTTAACCTGAGCTGGGAATACAAGTCAGAAGAAGGTGGACTGTAAAATCTATGGAAGAGTCACGTGTGTGTGTGTGTGGCCCACCTGCATGACCTGCAGCAGACACTCATTAGTTCTGAAGTTCTGAAGTTCTGCAGCGTGAACGCAGCTGCTAAACATTCAAGCTGTAGTCATCCACGTTTACGAAAAAGTTACAAAAATCAATACAGAAGATTCAGACTTTGTGAATCCTCAATAAATCAGCTTTTCAACAAACAAACAACAAGTCAACAAATATAAAACTAAAGGTTGGTTGTAGTACTGTATTGTGACTGTATAGGTGAAATCTGGGTATTTTTATTTATTTATTGAACAACTGATCATCATCATCATTGTGGATGTTCTGCAGCAGCCTCACCTGAGCAGGTTCACCTGGAGAAATGACGCCACGTGCAGAGAGAAGCAACAACAGGCACAACAGAAGAAATATTACACGTTTTACAGTTCAGCTGGACATTGAGGCAAAACAAAACCCACATCTTAAAAAATAAAAATAAATGTTCTTTAGGAGATCTGAGCAGGAGATACTGTTCAGGTCGAGCAGCTGCTTTGGCTCTCCTCTTATCAACGAGCCAGACACGGCTCAGGTAAGGCTCCTGACGGGACGTTCACTCAGAACAGAACCAGGTCCAGACGGAGCTGCCTCACCACTCAGAGACAAACCAAACGTGTTAATTTATCTTTAAAGTAGGGATGCACAATATCGGATGTTTGACCGATATGCCGATATGTTAAAACTTATTTAGCTGATAACCAATACCAATACCGATATTTCTTTCCCTTAGACCTCCTAACAAAGGCTACATATCTTTCTCTGCTGTGGAATTGAAATACTACATTATTCTGCATGGTCTTTGTCAGTTTGACCTGCTACCAAATGCAGATGCCAAAAAGGGTCTGAAAATTATGTAACACTTCAACTTGGATTATGTTTAATGTCAAATTTATTCATGACCTTTACTCTCTCTAACACAATGACAACACTCGAACAATGCAAATGTGTGCATTTTCACAAATCTAAACTCAACGGTGCACGTGACGTTAAAATACTGTGCTGGCGCTGCAGGCATCCATGTCACTGGGTTGTCATACAAAAACAGTGCCTTTATATATGTGTGTGCGTACTGTATGTATGTACAAATAAAAAACAGCGTCTTTTATATCGGTGAATTGTTTTTGATGGAATGGACGATATCCGATATTTAACTTGATCACTAATATCGGCCGATACGATACCATGCCGATAATATAGTGCATCCATAATTTAAAGTAAAGCTTTGTGTTTCAACCTGTTGCTTTAAATCAACCCGGTTTGTGCAGCTTTCACACCTTTACCTTTAAATATTGTTAAAATTGGTTTTAAAGTACAAGTATTTTTTTAAGGAAAATGGTGAAATGAACAATTCATGCATTAATAAATTCATAAAATGGCACTTTACTTTATAAAATGAACACAAAATGTGTCTCTGTATATTTTATTCGTATAAATAAAGTAGAATTTAAAACCTCTAACTGTATTAAAAATAGATTTAACAGCCTTTTGTTTTAACTTTTTGCGCACACAGATCAGATAAACTGGTAATAATTAAATAGTTTTTTTGTTTAAAACCACGTTTTTCTGAATTCAACTGAACACTTTTGTTTTATTAAAAAAAAAAGAAAAACACAAGACATATGACAGCTGCAGTTGAGCTGGTTTGATGAGCAGCAGGAGTTCCTGTTTGGAAGCATTATCACCAGGCAGCATCGTTTTCAGACAAACGTGAATTATAATGCACAGAAATCTAAAGTGTGTTGTACACTGGAGTAAAAGCCGGTGGATCTGCAGCGAGGTGCCGGTTCACACGTTGATGGCGTGAGCATGCTTCTTGCACAGAGGTTTGTCTTTCTTCGAGTAGAAGGGCTGACCCTCCAGGTTCACGTGGCAGACCTGCATCGACGGGAGACAATGAACTCAGTCCGAGTCTGATCAGGTCTCTGCTCCAGCCTGAAGCCTCCACAGAGACCTGAAGGACCTGAAGGACCTGAAGGACCTGAAGGACCTGGTTTGTGGTTCTTACCGCGCAGACGAAGCAGGTGTCATGCCAGGTGTGACCCAGAGCCTCGATGAACTTGTCTCCAGCTTCCACCGGGAAGTCGCAGCCGTGGCACTTGGTGCTGAAGAGAGCGATGTAATCTGATACCAAAGTACAAATTAAATACAGTGAATCCTCGACATACAGGGGTGTCAGACTCATTTCCACTGAGGGACACATCAGCATAATGGTTGCCCTCAAAGGGCCAGATGTCCCGTATTTTCCGGACTATAGGTCGCAGTTTTTTGCCTAATTTGCATGCCCTGTGACTAATAGAGAGGTGAGACTTGTTTATGGATTTTTCCCCCATATTTTTAGACCAATTTTTGGCTCAGATATGACCGTTTTTCATTTTGG
This sequence comes from Garcialebias charrua, assembly GCA_038048925.1. Lineage (NCBI taxonomy): Eukaryota > Metazoa > Chordata > Actinopteri > Cyprinodontiformes > Rivulidae > Garcialebias > Garcialebias charrua. Next base: position 10,209 of record JBBPBX010065723.1, on the reverse strand, counting down.
CAAAAAATGGTGCAGTACCACTTTTGTCCGTTAGAGTACACCGACCATTTCCAGCTCATGTGTCCGAAAAAAGCCTCCTCTGCTTGGACTGACTCTTTCGCTGCCCGACCTCCTGCTCTGGAGGTAAGAACTACGAAACCACAGGACAGATGTTAGAACGTAATTACTAGGTGGCCATTTACAAACTGTTAGCTGCATGAGATGTTTAGAGCTAAAAAAAATTTTGATCTTTTAGCATTGTTGTTTGTTAGCGGTTAGCTTACTGTAAACGGATACTATTTAGATAAATAACTCATGATCTACAGGACAGATTTTCATCAAACTTACAGAACGTAATTACTTGGTGTTCATTTACAAACTGTTAGCTGCATGAGATGTTTAGAGCTAAAAAAAATTGATCTTTTAGCATCGTTGTTTGTTAGCGGTTAGCTTACTGTAAATGGATACTATTTAGATAAATAACTCATGATCTACAGGACATATTTTCATCAAACTTACAGAACGTAATTACTAGGTGGCCATTTACAAACTGTTAGCTGCATGAGATGTTTAGAGCTAAAAAAAAATTTGATCTTTTAGCATTGTTGTTTGTTAGCGGTTAGCTTACTGTAAACGGATACTATTTAGATAAATAACTCATGATCTACAGGACAGATTTTCATCAAACTTACAGAACGTAATTACTTGGTGTTCATTTACAAACTGTTAGCTGCATGAGATGTTTAGAGCTAAAAAATTTTTTGATCTTTTAGCATCGTTGTTTGTTAGCGGTTAGCTTACTGTAAACGGATACTATTTAGATAAATAACTCATGATCTACAGGACATATTTTCATCAAACTTACAGAACGTAATTACTAGGTGGCCATTTACAAACTGTTAGCTGCATGAGATGTTTAGAGCTAAAAAAAATTTTGATCTTTTAGCATCGTTGTTTGTTAGCGGTTAGCTTACTGTAAACGGATACTATTTAGATAAATAACTCATGATCTACAGGACAGATTTTCATCAAACTTACAGAACGTAATTACTTGGTGGTCATTTACAAACTGTTAGCTGCATGAGATGTTTAGAGCTAAAAAATTTTTTGATCTTTTAGCATCGTTGTTTGTTAGCGGTTAGCTTACTGTAAACGGATACTATTTAGATAAATAACTCATGATCTACAGGACAGATTTTCATCAAACTTACAGAACGTAATTACTTGGTGTTCATTTACAAACTGTTGACCTGTATGAGACATTTGAGCTAAAATTCGATTTATTTATAATTTATTTTCGCAGTGCACGCGACGGTTTGGAAGACGTTAAAGCGAAACAATTTAAATCCAGCAGATTTGACCATTTTGTGAATTTATTAAGGATCGGTTAAGCTCAGGAACCCTTGTGTTATAATGTCAGCTAAGAAATATATGTTTTTAAGCGTTTATTTAGCTAAATTTTAAAGAAATAAAGCCGTCCCACCCACGTGCGTGCACGTGGCAAAACTATTTTTTAAAATCCAGCTGATTTGACAATTGCGTTCATTTATTAAAGAAAAGTTCAGCTAAGACACATCTTTGCTATAATTTTCAGCAAACAAATAATTGTTTTTACCGTGTTAATCTTGTTAAAGTCCTTCCGTGCGCGCTCGCTCCTGTGGCCGCCATTTTCAGCAGGGCAAATGAGGCGCTGACGCGTCGCGTAGCGGTGACGCATAACAGATGCGACTTAAATTAAGGTGCGATCTGTTTATGGATTTTTCCAATTTATTGCCAATAATTGGACAAAGTGACCTATAGAACGGTACGATTAATCAGGCGGAAATTACGGTAACTGTAAGAAAGTATAAATGTGGCTAAATTTAACTAAATGCAATGTAAAATAAACTCAACTACTCCTTAATGTTAAATAACTCTTTTTTAGTTATTCAACTTACAAATATTGCATATATATATATTTGCATAGACGTAGAAAAATATGTCTGCTTGTTGCTCTGTTATGACATAAAACCTTTTAATTTGCCAGGTTATGAAACCCACATTACTCCATAAATCAATGATCAAATTTTCCAAGTGAATAAGGAAAAATAACGTTATGACATTAACATTATTCAAAACTTTTTTGTCATAGTTGAGAGGAGCAGAATAATGATCCAACCAACAATTGTGAGCTGCTAAGAACACATGTGACAGGTGTGGCATTTTACAAAAAACAAATGGCTGCACACAGGGTCATACATCCAACTAATGAGAGATGGTATTGTTATCGAAAACATTTATCTGCATAAACACATAAACCTGCAATCCCAAATATATTGCTGCAAATTTAACATAATATAATAAAATACATTTAGTGCGTATAATAAACTCAAAATAACAACATTGTGGTTGAAGGCTCACTTTGGCATACTTAGCTCCATGTTTGGTGTCAAAATGCAGACATAGGTTGTACACTGCTGACCGCCACTGCCTTGTAACACAGAAGACAGCTGTTTCTCTCCTTGAAGCACAAACATATATTCACCTTCCCATCTTTCTTGAAACAGCCTCCATCAATTTTTCTCTGCCTGGAAATTTTGGGATCATTGTCTGTATTTCTCAATTCCACTTGTTCGGAAAATTATATTGATGTGGAAAAGCTGCAATCTAGTGGTGGGATGCTGTTACTTCGTGGGTAACATAATCGGCATGCATTATGGGAAATGCAATTTGTTGTCAGTGCACCTGTTTGACTTATTTATTATTCAGCAATCAGACCTTTTTAAGCTCTCGCGGGCCACATAAAATGACATGGCGAGTCACATCTGGCCCACGGGCCTTGAGTTTGACACATGTGCTTTAGGCAAAGAAATAAACTACCGGTATCCAACCCATCTGAATTTTTAGAGTACCAGTACTTCATTATGTGTGAAATGACTCCTCCTGAGCATTTGACATGTGAACTAAAGCTGAAAGTCTCAGCAATTAAGTCTTGATTTCTTCATTTTCAATCCAGCGTCAAAATTAGCAGAGCTGTCTTGTTGTTAAAATACTGTCACTTTAGCTTTTTTTATAGACACAAAACTGTGGCACAAGTTAATTTATCTGTTGTCAAACATGACCTTACCAGATCATAATGGGCTTCACAGAAACCCACAGAGAAGCCTGGCCTTCATCAGGGTATTATGTGAGAAATGTGACATAATAATTACAAAGTAGGTAGACCAAAGTGTGAAGATAAGGATACATTTTTTTTACTGCACAAAATACTTCTGTAGGTCTACAAGACTCTTTGGGCTGTAAAGTAATTTCAAATAGTAGGTGTGTAAATTGCAGGACATCCTCTGAGATATGACTTCTTGTAACGTTTGCTCTACGACTTCGAGTGTTTGCCCATGAAAGTCCTCACTGTTTGCATTTTATTATACGCCTGGTGAAAGGCGGATCTATTATAGTCTCCTAACATCTGAGAGTGGGTGGAGCCGCCTCTATACTGAAAGGAGTGAGTTGAGAAAGCTCAAGTATCTGATTAGAGGAGGTTTTCTGGGCATGTCCTACTAAGAGGAGACCCTGGCACAGATCTACTTAGTCTATTTGGATGGAATATGTACCCTCTTTGGCTTGGGAACAATTTAGGATCCCTTAGAAGGAGCTGCAGAGTGTGCTGACAAAGGGATATCTGGTGTTCTCTCCTAAACCTGTTGCCTTTGTGACCAAATCACAGACAAATGGCACAAAATGAAATAATGGACGGACTTCTAATTTATCCAAGATTTCATTCCTTCCGTTTTATTTTTACAATCTAAATACGTATGTGTTTTTGACAAGAGCTGTAAAACCTTTCTATTAAAATTTAAAAGTAGCTTATAGATTTAGGGCAAATGGTCAACCATCAACTTTCTCTGGTCCCACCCATGACTTCTGATCTTCTCAAGACAACTGAACTAAACTTTATATTCATATGCATCACCATTAGACGGAGTGTCACTTGCACTTTTCATCACGCCAGCTTCAAAGTCAAAGCCACAAATCAAGGCCAATGTTAAAACAAGGTCTTTGGTTGTCTGTTCCATTGTTATGTCTTGCTGTATATTAGTTTGTTGATGAGCATATACTGTAAAGTGATTTTATTGTGTTGCACATAGGCCTGTTGTGATAAACAATATAATAATAATCAATTAATCGCGTGATAAATTAAATTAATCAACCTCATTTTCATTTATTGGGTTTATCGTTTCTTTGTGTCTCTCTTTCTACTGAAGACACTGGACGACAAAAGGCTCAACTCCAGTGCTCTTCACTGACCACTTTCTCTTTAAAATCTGTTTTAACAATCCAAAATCACGTTTTTGCTAAGCTAAGCTGAGAAGCTAAGCTAACAGGCTGACCTCGTGGAAAAAAAAACCTCAGTCTTATCAAAGGTTCAAAATTCACGGTTAAAACCCGTGCCTTCGTGTAAAAAGGTGTTTTTCTTTGCAAAAAGAAGCTGAGAACTTGTTTACTGATTTTTATTAAAAGCTTTGTATGAAAAATGCTATGCTAAAGAGCTCAAACCACACCAATCGTCGGCCATTTTGAGACCTGACAAACAGGAAGGAGAGACAGCCCATGTCACATCAAGGGGCCTCCCTCCCATATTTCTTAAAGAGACACTCTATGCTTGTTCCCTCACTAGCCATCCTTCGGTTCAAACAGTGTTGTACTGCTATACGGTGGTCAAAAAGGTACTACACTCAAAACAAATTAACCAACATTTCTCCTTCAATTTGACAACAATGACTAATTATTGTAAAATTTCAAACAATATTATTGTTTATCACACTAATTTCTGAGACAATTAATTGCCCAGCAAAATTTGTTATCGTGACAGGCCTGGTTACACAGTAAGTGTCCAGAAAACCCCTTCTTTAAAAATGTGTGTCTTTTAACAGGAACGCGGGCAAAGAGAGCTCCAAGGAACGCGTCGGGAGCTCGGTGCTCGATAAGATCCCCTTCCTTCATGGCTGCGAGGATGACGATGAGGACGACAGCGACGAGGAAGACGACTTCCAAGGCATAGCCACGGACTGCATCGACGGTCCGCGTAAAAGCAAAAAGTCACGCGTAAAGGTCCGATCAGTGATGAGAAATTAACAACTAAGAACGGTTTCTGTAAACGATCATTAATGATTTGTCATGAAGTGATCCCGTCCTCTGCTCTCTGCCGTCGTCCTCCCATCCAGATGAACTCGGAGCCCATGACTACAGACCTGGACCCCGAGGACGAGGAGGACGAAGACGACTCGGAGGACGCCCTCAATGAGTTTGACTTTCTCGGCTCGGGGGAGGATGGGGAGGGGGCGGGAGAGGCCCGGATCTCGGGGGACGGACGGGAGTTAGGTACGCCTCTGCTGTAGCGACACCAGCAGCCCTGCCAGAAACACTGCCAGCAAACAGTGTCTGTTTTTGTGCCTGCCCTCGCTCACCTTTATACCTTTGACTTGTTCTTGTGTTTTTGTTCCATGTCAATAAAACCAACGTCTTTTTTTTCACCACCTGTCTCTCTGTCCTGTTTCATGAGCTGTCACTCTGTGAGTCTTTAGAGCTCTGTGGCTGTCATCCTCCTCTCTATGCTCCCGCCGTGGCTCATTTCAAAGGTTATCATGCATGCTGCCTTCTACTTCCTCACATTTCATTCTTTGAACCGTAACTACACTCCGGCTAGACGTTACACTCCTTCACATTTGGGGTCAATTCAGAACATCTAATTTTCAAATTGAAGGCATTGCATCTCCTTGTCCTTTTTTTCTTCTGCCTATACAGTAATTTGTTTCGTCTGTCCATGTGTGGACCTCTCCGTCCTTCCTCCTCCTCTCGTCATGACTGGGTGTTTTGTTTCTCTCCTCTTGCCGGCTTCAGAGAATCGCAGGAACAAGTTACAAGGCATAATGTCGGACTTCCCTTCTAAACCTTCTCCTCCCCCGTCTATATCAGGACAGGCTCGCTCCGGGGAAGGTAAGACCTGCACATTTAATACGCGTCTTTAAAAATTAAAAATAAAACACATCTTGTTCTTTCTCATGTTTTTCTTTGCCTTTATACTCCCACACGTATGATTGTAGCTTGGACATCACAACTCAAATTTAGATGCTGCCTTGCTTTGCCGAGTTTCAAAGCTCGTGTAAGGGGAAACTTGCATGGCTACTCCCACACCTGTAAATATGATCTCTCATGGTGTGGGAGTAAGGCTCTGGGTTAAAATGACAGATGTCTAAACTGAGCTTTTTTTTAAGACCCATCATTTATTCCCACGGATCACGCGTGTGCTTCTCCACCTTTAACCTGCAGGTGGAGCTCTTGGGTTCTCCTCTGATGTCTTCATTATGGATGCTGTCGGAGGAGGGGACATGAATCTCGGGGAGCTTGCTGACCTCACCGTCGCCAATGACAACGATCTCTCCATAGATGTAATTACAGAGCCCATCCGGTCAACACTCGCTGCACACGATAAAATCTGAATGTGCACTGATGTGCGTTTTTGTCCCATCAGATGCAGGATAACAGAGAGGATTTCAAGAAGACGTGGAACCCTCGTTTCACGCTACGCAGCCATTTCGATGCCATCCGAGCTTTGACCTTTCACCCCAGCCAGGAAGTGCTGCTCACAGCGTCCGAGGACGGTACGCTAAAACTGTGGAACCTCAACAAGGCCATGCACTCTAAAAAGTAAGGGTCACAAACTCTGAGAACGCTGCTGTAAAGTGAAGCTAAAGTATGACGCTCATGTTTGGGATTGTGTCCCCCCCTCCCCCCCTCCCCCACACAGGAATGCAGCTGTGGATGTTGAGCCCATCTACACATTCAGGGCTCACAGGTGAGTTCAGCCTGTCAGGTCAAACTTTGTATGCCAATTACTGCGTCTGACATTCAGCAGTCTATTTACTCAAGTCTTGTTTCTTCATGTAGTGGAGCGGTTCTTTCACTGACTATGAGTGAGGACGGAGAGTCCTGCTACAGCGGGGGTTTGGACGGAACCGTTCGATGTTGGAAGATGCCCGACCTCAATGTGGATCCCTACGATAACTACGGTAAGTCTTTAACATGGGAGCACTCCAGGATTCCTACGCAGTCTTAAAACTACGTAGTTTTTTTGCAAGTCTGGATACTGAGGAATGAAAAAAGAAATGACTGTGCGATAACCACTTGTTTTCACACTATTTTAAATGTTTTAATATTAATATATAAAGTACACACTTTGCTAATCAGTCTCCATGTACTAAGGTGTCTTTAGACAGTTGTTCTTGTTGGCTGCAGCTGTTTGTAGATTAGAACCATATTATGAAACACTGCGAGTCCTGCTGAGGTTTTTAAAGGCACTATATCACCGCAGACTGCTTGTAATTCATTTCTGAAGCACAGTTGTCATGTTGTGGAAAGAAAACTTGAATATAGGGATTAAATCTATTAGAAAATGAGTGACTAATCCACTGAGAAGTGGTGGTTTCCTCATAAATTACAGGTGCCTGCTTTTTTGGCAACAAGAAGACTGCCCCCTGCTGTTCATTTGGGAGATTTCAGCTTAAAACGCCTGACATACTGTATTTGCATCCATCTTTATTGTACAGACCCCTCTTTTTTACTTTATTAGTTAGAATTATTGTTCCTTAACCATGTTCTCTTGTTGTTTTTTTGTCTTGTTAAATGATTTCTCCTGGTAGATCCTGGCATTCAGAGCAGTGTGTTAGAAGGCCACGAGGACGGCGTTTGGGGTCTGACGTACTCAGCAGTCCACCATCGTCTCGCCTCGTGCTCAGCCGACGGCACCATACGTATCTGGGACCCCCAGAACTCGTCGCCCTGTGTGTCCGTCTACAACAAAGAGAGAGGTAGAGATCGGCGATGGAAACTAGTCTCTTTATTACAATAAAAGTAAACAAAATGTAGGATTGAAACAAATAGTTTTGATATGGTCGTTGAAAGATGGACGTATTATGATGTAGCTCGTCCATTTGTAAACTGTATTTTGTCTTGTCCATAACGTCTGATCCAGTCAAGATAATTTAACGAAACTTGATAGACTAATGCATCATCACTGGACAGCGTGTCACATTCACTTTTCATCACCCCAGCTCTAAGGTCAAGGTCACAAATCAAAGTCAGAGGTTAGACAAGGTCTTTGCTTGTCTAGGCCATTGTTATAGATTGCTCTAGTAGTGTAGTATTTTGTCAGCAGGCGTATAATGTGCCGTGTTTAGTACTCTTTTTTTTTTTTCTCGTCTTATTTTTGTGTGTTTTCTTAAATATTATATGCACACAAAACATGTTTTGCATCTCGTAAGCCTCATTCAAAAGATGCCTCAGTCCAGGACAGAGACGTGTTCTCGGTCCAATCAGAAGACGAGGCTAGCCTGTATAAATAAAGGTTGAATGAAGACACACCAAGGCAGCGAGGGGATCGGAGACAGCCTACCTCTGCTATGCCTCTGTGCTTCCTAGTGAGGCAGTTACAGGACTGATGTGTCAAGATAAAAGTACAACCTGCGGAGCTGCAGCTCAGTACTGTAATGTGATAAACAGATGACATTGGTTGGGACCAGCCACTCGTGAGATAAAACAACAGCAAACATTGATTACCATATTTTTTGCTGTATAAGTCACATTTTTTGCACAATTTGCATGCCCTGCAACTTATAGGCCAAAGCGACGTATTTATGGATTTTCCCCCATACTGTATTTATAAACCAATTTATGTCTGAGATATGACCGTTTTCATCCATTCTGACTGGGGAAAAAAATTTGAACGACTCCAATTTCAGCCACTAGATGTCAGCAGCATAGTAGCATTAAGGCATGATGTTGTATCATGTAATAAATATACGTGGCTGTAATGACAAATTTTAAAATGTTCAAGACAAAAACAACTGAACTTTATTTATTATACTTTATGCTTTATTGTTTTTGTCTTGAACTTTTTTGAATTTACCATGTCTTGGATGACTGAGGATCTTCACCAGCTATTAATTCATTCAACCTTTATTAATACAGGCTAGCCTCGTTGAGTCACGGGGACTCATTTACAAGAGGGACCTGTCTCACTCACACCAAACAGCCATCCACTCTCACACTCACACCTAGGGTCAATTTAGAGTCACCAATCAGCCTAACAAGCATGTTTTTTGGTCTGTGGGAGGAAACCGGAGTACCCGGAGGAAACCCACGCATGCACGGGGAGAACATGCAAACTCCACCCAGAAAGGCCCCGGACCGGGATTTGAACCGGCAACCTTCTCGCTGAGAGGCAGCAGCTCTACCAGTTGTGCCACCGTGCTGCCCAATGAATGATTAATGATACAATCAGTTTGCCATAGTCTCCCCACCTTCGTTCTGCTTGCTGCTTGGACCAACCGTCAAACCAGCTGCACCATCTCGGCGAAATGCAGCTAATTTGACCATTAAAGTGCATTTATTAAGTAAAAGTTAAACTTAGACACACCTTTACTGTAATTTGGAGCAAACAAATAATTGTTTTGGTGCTTTTCTCGTTAAATTTCGAATAAACGAGCAGCGTTCCTCCTTCCTTTTTTTCCTCCCTGTCTGTGTGCTCCCGGAGCACCGAGGCAGCGAATACTTTTCAAATACAGCTGATTTGACCGTTAAAGTCCTTTTATTAATCAAACGTTAGACTAAGACACACCTTTACTATAAAGTCGAGCAAACAAATACTGTAATTGTTTTTAGGTGTTAATCTTGTTAAATTCTTGTTAAAGTCCTCCCGTTCACGCTCCTGTGGCCGCCATTTGGCAGCCCCATCAATTTTTGGCACAACACCAGCCCACATTTCCGGGCATATTGTCAGCAGTGACGTGTAACAAACGCGACGCATCAGTGGTGATGCAAAAATAGATGCGACGTACAGTATACGACAAAGTGACATATTTATGGATTTTTCCACTTTTTTATTTGGACTGATGCGACATGTACGGTGGAAATTACGGTACTGACTTACTTTGTAGTATGAAAAATAGTTAACCACAAACAGGATCACTAAAGTGAGTTAAGGGAAATGTCCGACACATTTAATCCGTCACGCTCCGCTTCAGCCCGACAGAGTTGTTCCACGCCTCTCTTGTTCCATTCGGCCCATTTAATTTCTGAAATCTCACATTGAGCAGAGATAGCTGGCTTTGTGATGTATGAAAGGCTAGAGGAGGCTCTTCTGAATGTGCCTACAATTACTGTTGAGTACAGCTTTATTGTCTCGTCCCCATCATC
>JBBPBX010065722.1:0-19880 GCA_038048925.1 Garcialebias charrua | reverse complement strand
CTGGTCCTGTTAGACCTCAGTGCTGCATTTGATACAGTTGATCATAATATTCTATTACAGAGACTTAAATATGATATTGGAATAATAGGAATAGCTCTAAATTGGTTTAAATCATGTTTACCTGATAGATTCAAATTTGTAAATGTAAATAACAAATCTTCATCATACACCAAAGTTAATCATGGAGTTCCTAAAGGTTCAGTGCTTTGACCAATACTCTTTACCTTGAATATGCTCCCATTAGGTAATCATAATAAACAGCATGGGATAAATTAGCATTGTTATACTGATGATACAGAGTTCAATTTGTCCATGAAACCCAATGAATCCAATCAGCTACTCAAACTACACTGTCTTAAAGACATAAAAACCTGGATGACCCTAAGGTTTCTGCTTTTGAATACAGACAAGACTGAGGTTTTAGTTTTTGGACATGAGCATCTTAGGAGTGATTTTTTTCAGTATTTTGCCCTCCTTGAATGGCATTAATCTGGCCTCCAGTTCAAAGTTGTAAGGATTAGGGATGTGCCGATCGATCGGTCACCGATCATAATCGGTCGATAATCATTAAAGCGTATGTGATCGGCTTTTGCCTTCAATTACCGATCACAGAGCCTGTGATGCGAAGTTTGCTAACTGCAAAACGTGCGACGAAAAAGTACCTCGTGGAGGAAGTTCAACGAAGTCCTTCAACACAACAAACCTAATTCGTCATTAAAATGTTTTAATACGTTTTAATAACTTACCAAAAGCCGTCTGCCAGCGCCGCCATTAGCAACAACTGTTAGCATGTAGCCCCACCGAGTAGCCCCACCGAGTCCGCTGCGCAGTTACGGGCAGTCCAGTTTAGCTGCGGCTTCAAAAAGGCTGTCGGCTTTGTTATTCCAAGTTAGCTGGGTGTCCCCCGATATCTTCTGCTTCCAGTCCGACATCGAGGCGAGCTCCAGGAACCTCTGATCGCACAAAGCCGGCTGTCGAATCTGCAGCTCTGGTTTAGCATGTTAGCCTTAGCTCATACCATGAGCTGCTGGTCTCGCGCGGCGCTGTGGGAGCGCTCGGCGGAGCGATCGCGGCTGCTGCTCCAGTCCTGAGACATTCACAGAGTTCAGGGAGTGTTTCCAGTTAATTTATCCGTATGAGGCATCCTCTTATGGGAGAAACAGTCCTCCAAAAGCCGACTGCCGAGTGCCGAGACTGGAACTAATGAATGTAAAATGGCGGAGGCGGTTCTTCTTCTTCTTCTTTGGTTTTTAACGGCAGCTTGCATCCATCATTGTTGCACTACTGCCATCTCTTGGTGCTTATATATTAATTTATTTTCTCAAATTCTCTTATTGAGTCCAGTATTTTTAAAAAAACGAAATATCTTTCTTTTCCCTTCATCACTACTCAGCTGAGCAGCGACTTCCTCCAACTTTAGTTCCCTATTGCATCCAATTTCCATTCTCAATATTCTCCTATGACCCACATATTTCCTGCAATTATAATAATGATACTTTACGTATTTATAAAGCCATTTGTAAAAACAGCCAACAGTGCAGCTTTAAGTAGCTTTAAGTAGCATTGAAAGTTAGTAAGGTAAACATTTTTCTTTGATAATGCAGTTGATAATTACTTTTATTTACTTTGTTCTCTGAAATAAATGAGTAAAAATATGTTTTTGTCTGAATTATGGTGATTTTATGGTTCTGAAAAGAACATGAGTGCTGCTTCTGGCTACAAGATCTGAAAAGTTTTCAGATCTTGTAGCCAGAAGCAGCACTCATAAGTTACAGGCAATCCATCTGATCGGTGATCGGTATATGTGATTGGCACACATATAAGCGATCGGTAATTGTGATCGGTATCGGTGATCGTCACACATAGGTGATCGGTATCGGTATCGGTTTCATAAAACCTGATCGGCGCATCCCTAGTAAGGATGGTTTTATCCTGTGGCCATCCCTTGTCTGTGCACCTTGTGTTGCCTTAATTATTTAAACTGAATTCATCCTTGTGTTCCCAGGTGTTTGTAATTACGTCCTGTCTTGTCTGTGTATATATAGCTCAACTGTTAGTCTTGTCCTTTGTCACGTTGTCGTTAGGTCTCCCATGTTTTGTCCTTACCAAGTCTAGCCTGCTCATTGTCTATGTAAGTTTATGCTAACACGCAACTCTTTAATTTATTATTATTATTAAAGTATTTATTTTTGTACCTTTCGGAGTCTGACTCCCTGCCTGCACAAATGGGTTCGTACTTGCCTCCAGAGTAAATCCTGACAGTACAATGTGACCAAACAATTAGAACCCAGCAGCAGGGGTCTCCTCAGAAGTTACTCACCTCCTTTTTCGAGCCCTAGATGGGGGAACCTGTGATCCGTTGCGACGGGTTCTGCATGGAACCCGCTTGAACACCAGATCGCCGTAGTCAGGCGATGGAAATCCTGCCCTTCCCTCTTCTGGTGTTAGAGGAAAAATGGAGGGTCCAGTTCCAAGAAGACCGCCTGATGTCCTTCTCCAGTTCATCTCTCTCTCCAGCCCCACTCGTCGTTTCCGGATGGACATCTGGAGAAGATGAGGACAAACTTTGTTTTCTTCCTGTTCCCCAGTCTCACTGCCGCCATCGGAGCGGCAAGAAAAGAACTCGGAAGCAGTCCACCACGTTTCCGTCCCGACCAGCTGTTCCTGCTCGGTCCAGCGAGACTGAGTCTCCTGTGTTCAGTTCCCGTGTCTCCGTGGGGGCAGGTCCCGCTACTTCACCACACAGAGTGCCGGTGAAGGCGAAACCTGACACCTCACCCCCACCTAGAAATAATCCTTCGTCCAATTCTAACACACACCACTTTCAGCCCAGTGAAATCACCCAAATAAACCGGACTTTACAAAATGTATTAACTTCAGCTATAAACAACCCGGACAGTTTTGATTATGTGCTTTCCCTCATTGAGAAGTTTTTATCATCACAAACAGGTCCGACCCAACTCCTTGAGTACCAGCAGTTTTTGGTTGATATTAGGACTTTGAAAACACCCACCACAGTTGATCCAGCACCTTCAGTCCCTCCAGTGCCCGCAGGGCCCTGTTCGGAAGATGCCCCTTGTGTGTCCTGCTCTAAGGAGTTCTTAGATGATGTTTCTCATGCTGAGGGAGATCCTGAGTTCAGGGAGGATCCCCGGTCTGATCCTGGACCGCGCCATCACCGCCATCGATGGCAGAAAGGGACTATAGACTCATCGGCTGATTTGAAGGCTGCAGACACCCCGCACGACTCTTCGGCTACAGACTTGTGGGCTGCAGACTCTTCGGCTCCTATTCCTGCTCCTGGTTCTTCATCTCATGACTCATCGGCTGATTCAACGTTCGCAGACTTTTCGGCTCATGTTCCAGGTTTTTTGGCTTCTGGCTCTTCATCTCATGACCACTCGCCTGCGGACTCGATGGCAGACTCCTCCCTTGCAGACTCGACGGCAGACTCTTTGGCTGACTACGTCTCGTCCTACTCTTTGGCTACTGGTTTTGGCTCTTTGACTCTTGGTTTTGGCCCTTCGACTCCTGGTTCTATCTCTTTGGCTCATGGTTCTGACTCTTCGGCTCATGGTTCTGACTCTTTGGCTCCTGGTTCTGGTTCTTCAGCTCCTGATTCAGGCTTTTCGGCTCCTGGTTCTGGCTTTTCGGCTCCTGGTTCTGGCTCTTTGGCTCCTGGTTCTGGCTCTTTGGCTCCTGGTTCTGGCTCTTCGGCTCCTGGTTCTGGCTCTTTGGCTCTTGGTTCTGGCTCTTCGGCTCTTGGTTCTGGCTCTTCGGCTCCTGGTTCTGGCTCTTCGGCTCTCGGTTCTGGCTCTTCAGTTATCTCCTCTACCTTCGAAGATCTCGCCTCTACCTTCGAAGATCTCGCCTCTACCTTCGAAGATCTCGCCTCCACCGCCAAAGATCTTGCCTCTACCACCAAAGATCTCACCTCTACCGCAGAAGACCTCCCCTCTACCGCAGAAGATCCCGACTCCCCGACGTCTCAAGATGTCTTGTTGTCTACAGAGGGTCCCTACGCCGTTGACGACTCCTCGCTCTACTCCTCGACGCCTGCTGTAGATGTCTCTTCACCGGATGATATCACTTTGCCTCATGTCTCTTCTCCTGATGTTTCTTCACCCGACGTCTCTACGCCCGACATCTCTACGCCAGATGTCTCAACACCAGATGTCTCAATGCCAGACGTCTCAACGTCAGACATCTCAATGCCAGACAAAGTCTCTTTGCTCGACTCTTCGACGCCCGCTGAAGGCTCTTTGCTTGACTCGTTGCCACCTGCAGACCGCTCGCCAGATGACTTACCACTTGCAAACCGCTCGCCAGAAACCTCGCCACCTGCAGACCGCTCACCATACGACTCGCCACCTGCAGACCGTTCACCAGACGACTCACCACCTGCAGACCGCTCACCAGATGACTCCTCGCTTGATGACTCCTCGCCAAACGACTTCTCGCTTGATGACTCCTTGCCAGACGACTCCTCGCTTGACATCTACTTGCTTGCAGTCTCGCTGTCTGACGTCTACACGTCAGGCATTTCACAGTCGGATGACTGCTCGCCCGACGTCTCGCCTGGTGACTGCACGCTCGACGTGCTCTTGCCCAAGGGACAGCCTTCCGACCGCCCCTTGAAATTGCTCATTGTGATGGACGGCCTCCAGGCCACCCACCTGAGACTGCTCATCGTGATGGATGACCTCCTGGCCACCCCCCTGAGTCTGCTCATCGTCATGGACGGCCTCACAGCCGCCTCCCTGAGATTGCTCATCGTGATGGACGGCCTCACAGCGGCCCACCCGACAGTCTCTTGCCTGAGGGTTAGTCTCCCGGCTGCCCGCCCGACGTACTCTTGCCTGAGGGACGGTATCCCGGCCACCCGCCCGATCGACCATTGCCTGATTTGGACCTCCTGGTCACCCTTTTTTAACTTTTGAAGGTTTCTTAGGTCTAGTCTTTGTGTTTAGTTTCCATAGTTTTTCTTAGTCTTTGTGTTTAGTTTCAATAGTTTTGCTTAGATTTTGTGTTTAATTTCCATAGTTTTGCTTAGGTTTAGTCTTTGTGTTTAGTTGTGGTTACTCCCAGGCCTCGTCCTGCCGATTTTTGGTTTCGTGCCCTTGTGTTTTCCTTGTGACCCTTTGTCTTCCTAGTGCCCTCCATCCTTGCAGTTTCCTCCCTCTGCCCGCCCTAGGTTTTTGGGGGAGTTTTTTCTTGAGGACACCAAGGGGTGTCCTTGAAGAGGGTACTGTAAGGTTAGCTCCATCCATTTTCTGTCGTTGCTCCCAGGCTATGGAACAACTTACCATTGAGTGTCAGACAGGCCTCCTCTCTTCCTGTTTTTAAATCCCTTTTAAAAACACACTTTCACTCTTTGGCCTTTAAAACAATCTAATTTTTATGGCATTTTAATACACCTGCAGAAAGACTGGTACATGTATTTTTTTATTTATTTATGTTTTTTATCATTTTTATTGACTTGTCTTTTATGTTATTGTATAGCACTTTGGTTAACTCGAAATGTGCTTTACAAATAAAGTTTATTGATTGATATTTTTGTACCTTTCTGAGTCTGAGTCCCTGCCTGCACAATTGGGTTCGTACCTAATTCCAGAGTAAATCCTGACAAAAATATTGCTGTTATTTTTGATCAGGCATGTCTTTTATCCCCCACATTAAAAATGTTACTGGAACAGGCTTCTTCCACCTGTGTAACATCACTAAAATTAGAAACACCTTATCTAAAAATTATGCAGAAAAACTGGTTCATGCATTTGTCACGTCTAGACTGGACTATTGCAATAGTTTATTATCTGGGTGTTCAAATACTTATTTCAAATGTAGTGATATAGCAACCTCATGTCCGTATGGGATGTGGGCCTCTCTGCATCTCTCTGGAACTCTCAGTGTTACACCTTCTTGAGGCCCTCAAGGAGACAAATGGACACTTATATTTTTTACAATTATTATGAATTAATGGACACTAATTAATCAGATTGAACTTTCTCTTTAATGTGTGTTAATTCAGAATTGATCAAACAGTATTTTTGTCATTTCAATGATGATTTTACTAAGCTGGTATATTTTAAATATGACAAAGTTAAGAGAACATCTCAGAATGATCGTGCTTTGAACTGTCTGCTCTAGGCAGAATAAGTGTCTAAAGTTGAAGGAACAATCCTTCGTATTTGTTTGAACTGTTTTTGTTTCGAAGGAAAAGTGCTAGACATAGCTTGCTTTCGGTCTCCCGTCCTTTCTAAAAACAATGAATCTGTTCTCAAAACAAAGTACTGACTTGTTCACATGCACCTGCAAACTCTGACGTTGTGTTCTGTGTATTGTCTACCCTATCATCTGTCACTCAAACTCACTCACTTGCAAAGTCACACCCTCTCTAGGGGTGCGACAACCAATCGGCGGGAAGTATGTGACTGAGTCACACCCCCTTCTTAAAGGGCACTTCCGGCATTTTGGGTTAGAGTTTCGAGGAGAACGAACTGACAACTTGCTTCCCTCTGGAAAGCTGGAGACGGCCCGGTCATGTGTCAACGACCCACGTCTCAGCTGGGATCATAGTAAAGCCTTACTTTGATCCATTCACTCCTTTCTGAAGAATTTGTTTTCTAAAGTTTTATTTTGAAAGTTCAACCAGTGCGATTGGAGTCTGTTCCTGCCGGTGAAAGCGTGCTCCCGCTCGTCTGACCCAGTCATACACGCACGAAGTCATCTGGACGCTCACTGGACAACACAGTCCGTTAGTGTCCACAAACTTCTCAGTCCTCACCTCGCAAGACGTCTCGTCACCAGGTAAAGAGGCGTTGTTTGTATGCTGCACGTGTCGGAAGTACAGCTAAGATCCGTATGGGAAAGCTTGCCACCCTGGTTGGTTCAAAGTAAACAACTTTAGTTAACTTAGCTCCAGTACTCCTTCCTCCTATTTCTTATTTTTCATAAGCATTTAATCTGTCAAGTAATGTGCCAACAGAAAGTTCCTAATTGTCTGTTTGTTTTAATTTGAATTCTTGTCAACGTAGTTATTAAATCAGAGCTAATATCGATACAAATGTTTAATGTAATTCTTGTGATAGTTTCAATAAAAGGTCTATCTTTTTTGGTAGACCAACATAAGTTGAGCCTCTTGTGAAATTACATTTCTTGTCTAATCACAGTAAAAACAATTTAGTATCGGAAAAAGGAAGAACTCGCGCATTTGGTGTCAGTTTGTGCAGTTAAACTCTGCTCATAAACTGCGCATCTACAATAATGCCAGACTCAGTAAGTGTTTAAATACCTTACAACCGCATTATTCTATTTCAATTGGTGGCCGCATACGGTCTTATTCTATTACACAAATGTCTTCAGTTAATCCAAAATGCTGCTGCTATAGAGTCTTAACTGTGGAGTTAGTAGGAGAGATAATATCTCTCGTTTTAGCTCCTCTCCATTGGCTCCCTGTCAAATCCAGAATTTAATTCAAAATCTTACTTCTAACCTACAAAGCTCTCAACAGCCTAGCTCCATTTTATATTCGAGAACTTATTTTTCCATATTTTTCAACAGAGCACTTCGCTCTAAGACTGCAGGTTTACTTCTGGTCCCTAGAGTTTCTAAAAGCAGAATGGGAGGAAGATCTTTCAGTTATGATGCTCCTCTCATGTGGAAACAACTTCCAGATTCTGTCCGTAAGGCTGACAAACTGTCCGGTTTTAAAACTGGGTTTAAGAGTTTCCTTTTGATAAATCCTATAATTTCACCATGATTTGTTGTGTCCCTAGGCAAGACACTTAACCCCAAGTTGCTCCCGGTAGGTCTGGATAGCGCCCTACAAGGCAAGCTACCACTAACGGTGTATGAATATGTGTATGAATGGGTAGATGGCTCGTGTTGTAAAGCGCTTTGGGGCTCCTCAGAGGGGGCTGGAAGGCGCTATATAAATAAGCTCCATTTACCATTTACCAAAATTAGGGTTGGCTTGTCATGCTATCTTAAGCGTAGACTAATAGAGGACAAATTTACCTCATTTCCTTAAATTAATTGTTAAAATTGAATAGTTTTCATTTGATACTATTTCTAACTTAAAGGTTCAGTATGCAGTTTCTGTAGAACTGCAGCAGTTAGAAATATTTTCAACAGGCAAAGCATTCTGATCCCTCCCCCTCAGAGCCATATGTGGCTCTGCCCCCTTGTGGTCTGTTGAATTTCAAATTCAAGCTCTGTTTTTATTGGCTGATTCAAATTCAAGCTCTGTTTTTATTGGCTGGTTACAAACTCTGTTTTTATTGGCTGGAAAATGGCGGGTCACCTTTTCTTTTTAGAAATGCTTATTTACCACCTGGAGAAGCAAGGGGACAATATTTTTTTTAATTTTTTTTCAGAGATTACCTGGCTAACATCAGTCTGTCAGGAGGTAGTGACAGAGTGAAGAAATATGTTCATAAAAAAAGCTACATACTGCAGCTTTAACATGTTATTCTTGACCTGCCATTGTGTATCTGTTCCTACCAAATCCCGCTGGGCCAAGCCGATGGACTCTTGTTCTGAGCCTGGTTCTGCTAAAGGTTTCTTCCTCATGATGGAGTTTTTCCTTTCCACTGTCGCCTTCATGCTTGCTCAAGATGAGAGTTCTGCGATGGAGTTAAATTCAAAGCAGTCTGCTCCTCAGATAAGTAATGTTAAATTATTATTTTTAAATATGAATGTCAAAGTCAAAAGTCAAGTCAAAGTCAACTTTATTGTCAGAACTGCAATATGTACAGGACATACACAGGATTGAAATTGCGTTTCTCTCAGTCCCTCGGTGCAACAGTAACCATTTAAACACTAAAACACTGAAACATTTAATAAACATAAGCATAAAATAGTAAAAGTGTAACACTGTCCTGAGTTTTTGCATAGTAGTATAAAAGTATGAAAATTTACACCAACACTAAAACACTAAACATTTAATGAACATAAGCATAAAATGAAATAATAAAAGTGTAATACTGTCCTGAGTTTTTGCATAGTAGTATAAAAAGTATAAAAAGTATATCTATAAAATAAACTGAAGGTTCTAGCATTGACATTTGCAAAGAGTGGCAAAGCAGCATATGAGTTAATGTACACAGTATATGTATGAGGTAGTTGATGTTGGTATAGAGGCAAAGTGGCATATGCAGTAAGGCACATTGGGCATCCTTAAATAAGGCTAGTCAGAGAATACTGTATATGTATCAGCAGTAAATGTAAACAGTAGTAATAAATGTAAACAGTAGTAATAAATGTAAACAGTAGTAATAAATGTAAACAGTATTAATAAATGTAAACAGTGAATGTAAACAGTAGTATGACTATAGGCAGTAATGTAATACAAACATTAGTGCAAATATGAGAAGTAGTGCAAACTGAATGAGCACATGACCGAGAGTTTAGTGAATAACCCGTTTGATGACACAGAGTCCAGTGTTAAAATCTTTGTGTTGTGTGGTAATGTGTGAGAAAGTTTTTTGTGTTAAGGCAGTTCAAATGGGAGGGGAGGCAGAGCAGGCAGAGTGTTTAGCATCCTGACTGCCTGATGAACAGAGCTGTCTCTCAGTCTGCTGGTTCGAGCCTGGAGACTCCTCAGTCTCCTCCCTGATGGCAGCAGTCTGAAGCAGCTGTGTAGTGGGTGTGTGGGATCACCTGCCATGCAGAGGGCTTTCCGAGTGAGGCGTTGCTGTGTAAGTCCTGCAGTGAGGGGAAGGAGGTGCCGACGATCTTCTCAGCTGCTCTCACGATGCGCTGGAGGCTCTTGCGGCAGGATGCAGTACATGCACCAAACCACACAGTGATGCAGCTGGTCAGGACACTTTCTATGGCACCTCTGTAGAAGGTGCACATGATGGGGGTTGAAGCTCCAGCCCTTTTCAGCTTGCGGAGAAAGTAGAGACGCTGGTGAGCCTTCTTGGCCAGTGATGCAGTGTTCCTGCTCCAGGACAGGTCCTCTGAGACGTGCACTCCCAGGAACTTGGTGCTGTCTACTCTCTCCACTGCGGTGCTGTTGATGGTCAGAGGGGCATGTTGGGCATCCCTCTTCCTGAAGTCCACAACAATCTCCTTTGTCTTCTCCACGTTGAGAGTGAGATTGTTGTGTCCGCACCACAAGGCCAGGCGGCTCACCTCGTTCCTGTAGTCCGTCTCATCGTTGTTGCTGATGAGCCTACCACTGTTGTGTCATCCGCAAATGTTCCGGTTAATCTGCGACCTGTCCAGGGTGTACCTCGCCCCTCGCACAGTGATTGCTGGACATGAGAACCGGCGACCCTCATGACCCAAAAAGGAAGAAGTGGGTAAAAGATAATGGATAGATGGATGGATGTTTCTGTTAACTTATTTTATATGTGAATGTTTCTGTTCAGTGCCCTGAGACGACTTCTGTTGTGATTTGGTGCTATATAAATAAACTGAATTAAATTGACTCAAATTTATTATAACTAATAATTGGTTTAGTACTTTGTATTTATCAATATTCCCAACTAAAATATAGAAGCTACACCTCCACCTCGACCTGTTGTTCTAGGAACATGACGTTTTAAATAATTAGGTGGAGTGGATTCATTTATACTAACAAAATCTTCCTGTTTTAGCCAGATTTCTGTCATTTGCATGTTATGTTATGGTACAAAATTTGGACTCAGGTCCCATGGTGGTCTTACTCTGAATGCACCACAGCTGCCTGCTTAAGAGGAGGGGCTGGAACAGACTGTGTGCAGGATGAGTGGAGTCCTTCATGATATGGAGCACCCTCCCCCTGCATCGTGAAGTGTAGAGGTCTCAGGTGGTGGGAAGGCTGTTCCCCACAGTCTTCTGTGCAGCCTTAACCACTCTCTGCAGAGCCATCCTCTCAACAGCAGTGCAGCTGCTGTGACACGCGGTGATGCAGGTGCAGAGAACGCTCTCCACCACACAACGATAGAAGCTCCTCAGGACAGAGGTCCCAAGTCCGCTTCTCTGCAGCTTCCTGAGGAAGTAGACATGATGGTGGCCATTCTTGACCAGACACATCAGTATGATGATCAGCTATCAGGCCAGTAATGATCAGGGATTTGGAAGAAATAGATCTGATGTTCAAAAAAACTACATATACTATTTTTTTTGTTTATTTTTGTTTTGGTAAAGTATTTATGTTTTTAAAAAAAATGATTAATGTTTATATTTTTTAAACTGATTTTTGGTTTATTTAATTTGAACCATGGGTGAGTTGGCACAGTTTCAATGGGGTTTTGGGTAGGTAACAGATAAGCAGCAGAGAGGCGTGAAAGACAACAATTCTGCTTCCTGGACTGATTTCTTGATTTCTAGACTGGACTGTAAGGATTGGCTCCATCCCTTCCTTACATCCTGTGTCTGTTCCTCTGTTGGTGTGTCTGCTCAGCGTCACAGGTGTTTGTGTTCAGCATTAATTAGGTTGTGTATATTAGTCAGCAGTCATGTGTGTCTCATTGTCGGGTCATTGTCCCTGTTACCCTGGTGTGTCGTTCCCCAGCTCCTTGGTCTGTGAGTACATCTCGTCTTCCTGTTTGGGTTTAGTGTTTAGTGTTTAGTGTTTAGTACTCAGCCACTGTAGAGCGTCCGTATAGTTTTGTAACTGCCTCGTCAGTTGTTTTGTTTTCATCTTATTAAAGTATTTTGGTTTTACTCGTGCCTCTGAAGTCTACCTGTCTGCACCACGGGACTCATCAACCACACACCGCACCACCGTGACAGAATGACCCGACCATTTTGAGTCCCGCGGACAGGTAACATAGACTCACCTAGAGGCTGAAGATGTCTGCTCGGAAGGAGGCTGCAGCCATCAGAGTTGGCGGGTTTCGAACCGAGCCCGTTTGGAGCAGCAACAGGTCCGAACCAGAGCAGCTTCCATCACCAATGCTGATAGCAGAGCGAGCGAGGGAGCGTCGGGGCGGCTGCTCCGACCGGTTCACCTTCGCTCCTGCACGAGCCATCTCGTTGTGGGATGTGTCCGACGACGGTTCGGATTCGGACCCAGACCCGGGAGGGCTCCTGCCGTTTCCAGTTCCAGAGACACGAGGCCGCAGGAGAAGGCGGCGACCAGCGAAGCCGCGCACTTCCGGTTTTCAGCCTGCTCTCCCCCGTAATCCTCCCACGCTGTCTGTGGAGCCGGCGGGCGTTTCAAAGGGGGAGGGGTACCCACGTCCATGCACTGTGACGTCTCGGGGGAGACGTTCTTTNACAACGAGATGGCTCGTGCAGGAGCGAAGGTGAACCGGTCGGAGCAGCCGCCCCGACGCTCCCTCGCTCGCTCTGCTATCAGCATTGGTGATGGAAGCTGCTCTGGTTCGGACCTGTTGCTGCTCCAAACGGGCTCGGTTCGAAACCCGCCAACTCTGATGGCTGCAGCCTCCCTCCGAGCAGACATCTTCAGCCTCTAGGTGAGTCTATGTTACCTGTCCGCGGGACTCAAAATGGTCGGGTCATTCTGTCACGGTGGTGCGGTGTGTGGTTGATGAGTCCCGTGGTGCAGACAGGTAGACTTCAGAGGCACGAGTAAAACCAAAATACTTTAATAAGATGAAAACAAAACAACTGACGAGGCAGTTACAAAACTATACGGACGCTCTACAGTGGCTGAGTACTAAACACTAAACACTAAACACTAAACCCAAACAGGAAGACGAGATGTACTCACAGACCAAGGAGCTGGGGAACGACACACCAGGGTAACAGGGACAATGACCCGACAATGAGACACACATGACTGCTGACTAATATACACAACCTAATTAAGGTTGTGTATATTAGTCAGGGTTCATGTGTGTCTCATTGTCGGGTCATTGTCCCTGTTACCCTGGTGTGTCGTTCCCCAGCTCCTTGGTCTGTGAGTACATCTCGTCTTCCTGTTTGGGTTTAGTGTTTAGTGTTTAGTGTTTAGTACTCAGCCACTGTAGAGCGTCCGTATAGTTTTGTAACTGCCTCGTCAGTTGTTTTGTTTTCATCTTATTAAAGTATTTTGGTTTTACTCGTGCCTCTGAAGTCTACCTGTCTGCACCACGGGACTCATCAACCACACACCGCACCACCGTGACAGAATGACCCGACCATTTTGAGTCCCGCGGACAGGTAACATAGACTCACCTAGAGGCTGAAGATGTCTGCTCGGAGGGAGGCTGCAGCCATCAGAGTTGGCGGGTTTCGAACCGAGCCCGTTTGGAGCAGCAACAGGTCCGAACCAGAGCAGCTTCCATCACCAATGCTGATAGCAGAGCGAGCGAGGGAGCGTCGGGGCGGCTGCTCCGACCGGTTCACCTTCGCTCCTGCACGAGCCATCTCGTTGTGGGATGTGTCCGACGACGGTTCGGATTCGGACCCAGACCCGGGAGGGCTCCTGCCGTTTCCAGTTCCAGAGACACGAGGCCGCAGGAGAAGGCGGCGACCAGCGAAGCCGCGCACTTCCGGTTTTCAGCCTGCTCTCCCCCGTAATTCTCCCACGCTGTCTGTAGCCGGCGGGCGTTTCAAAGGGGGAGGGGTACCCACGTCCATGCACTGTGACGTCTCGGGGGAGACGTTCTTTGGAGGGGGGGTATGTGTTCCCTCACACCATGTCTGCAGGAGTCACGGAGACTCCTGCACGCCACACTGCTGACACAGCTGAAGGAAAGCAGTCTCACAGGACTCCTTCACAAAGGGAGCAGCCTGTTCACACTTCGACCACAGGGGTCGCTACTCCTGCAGGACTCACACAGGAAGAGCCTGCAGGACACACTGAAGGGTGTACAGATCCCACCTCGACCACAGGGGTCGCTGTGGGACGGAGATCTGAGGAGGCCAATCACATTTTCCAGCAGATAAAAAGACTATTTAATGCTGCTATCAATAACCCGGACCTCCATTACAAATACAAGACTTACTCTATTATTGATGACATTATTATTAACAGTCCTTCTGTGATTGACTCAGGTTTCCTCCAGATTTTGTCTTTGGCTAGAACACTGCAGGATGAGGCTAAAGCCAAGATGGAGGGCGCTGACACTGTCCTGCCTGTGGCACCTACAGAGGGTGCTGTCCTGCCTGTGGCACCTACAGAGGGTGCTGTCCTGCCTGTGGCACCTACAGAGGGTGCTGTCCTGCCTGTGGCACCTACAGAGGGTGTTGTCCTGCCTGTGGCACCTACAGAGGGTGCTGTCCTGCCTGTGGCACCTACAGAGGGTGCTGTTCTGCCTGAAGCACCAGGGGGTGCTGTTCTGCCTGAAGCACCAGGGGGTGCTGTTCTGCCTGAAGCACCAGGGGGTGCTGTTCTGCCTGAAGCACCAGGGGGTGCTGTTCTGCCTGAAGCACCAGGGGGTGCTGTTCTGCCTGAAGCACCAGGGGGTGCTGTTCTGCCTGAAGCACCAGGGGGTGCTGTTCTGCCTGAAGCACCAGGGGGTGCTGTCCTGTCTGAAGCACCAGGGGGTGCTGTCCTGTCTGAAGCACCAGGGGGTGCTGTCCTGTCTGAAGCACCAGGGGGTGCTGTTCTGCCGTTGGCACCAGGGGGTGCTGTTCTGCCGTTGGCACCAGGAGGTGCTGTTCTGCCGTTGGCACCAGGAGGTGCTGTTCTGCCGTTGGCACCAGGGGGTGCTGCACCACCAGCACCTACAGGTCCTGCATCGCCTACAGAGGGCGCTGCATCACCTACAGAGGGCGCTACATCACCTACAGAGGGCGCTGCATCACCTACAGAGGGCGCTGCAGAGGACGTTGCCTCTACGCCGTCTCCAGAGGGTCCCTCGCCGTCTCCAGAGGGTCCCGGCGCGGGGGACGCCTCCGCCACTACGGAGGGTCCCGGCGCGGGGGACGCCTCCGCCACTACAGAGGGTCTCGGTGTCACTGACGCCTCCACATCCATGGAGGGTCCACTCTCCGCTGACGCCTCCACATCCATGGAGGGTCCACTCATCACAGACGCCTCCACATCCATGGAGGGTCCACTCTTCACTGACGCCTCCACATCCATGGAGGGTCCACTCTTCACTGACGCCTCCACATCCATGGAGGGTCCACTCGTCGCTGACGCCTCCACGTCGATGGAGGGTCACGTATCCTGTCCAGAGGGGTCTCAAGAGAGATCCCCTCACGTCTACTGCTGTCCAGAGGGGTCTCAGGAGAGATCCCCTCACGTCTACTGCTGTCCAGAGGGGTCTCAGGAGAGACCCCCTCACGTATCCTGTCCAGAGGGGTCTCAGGAGAGACCCCCTCACGTATCCTGTCCAGAGGGGTCTCAGGAGAGACCCCCTCACGTATCCTGTCTTGAGGGGTCCTTGGAGGGACCCTCTCACGTATCCTGTCTTGAGGGGTCCTTGGAGGGACCCCCTCACGTATCCTGTCTTGAGGGGTCCTTGGAGGGACCCCCTCACATATCCTGTCTAGAGGGGTCCTTGGAGGGACCCTCTCACGTATCCTGTCCGGAGGGGTCCTTGGAGGGATCCCCTCACTGCTGTCCGGAGGGGTCTCAGGAGAGACCTCCTCACTGCTGTCCGGAGGGGTCTCAGGAGAGACCCCCTCACTGCTGTCCGGAGGGGTCTCAGGAGAGACCCCCTCGCGTTTATTGCTCCGGGTGGTCGCTCGAGGTCTCCACGCTCGAGGTCTCTACGTCTGATGTCTCGACGCCCAGAGACGTCTCTACGCTTGGCGCCGCTGCGCCGCATGAGGGGGCTCCTGTTTTAGGTGGGCCCTGGAGGGTCCCACCCTCGTCTTCGACCGTCCTGAGGCCTCGTCTTCGATGGAAGCTCCTGCTCGATGGATGGTCCCCGGGACGCCCGCCTGAGGTTTCTCTGCAGTGTGGACTGCCTCCTGGTCGTCCACCGGAGGGGGTCCTGCGCAATGGACAGTCTCCCGGTCGTCCACCTGAGGGGTCCATGCCCGAGGTCGACATCTTGGCCTCGTTGTTTGGGCGCTCGTTAGTAGTCTAGTTTTGTTTTTGTGTTTAGCTTTTGTCCCAGGCCCTGTTCCTGTCGGTTTTTGGTTTGCTGTCCTTGTGTTTTGTCCCCTGTCCTTGTGTTTTCTCGTACCCGCCGTCCTTACGGTTCCTCCCTCTGCCCGCCCTGTGTTGGGTGTTTTTTGGGGACGCCGGGGGGCGTCTTTGAGGGGGGGGTACTGTAAGGATTGGCTCCATCCCCTCCTTACATCCTGTGTCTGTTCCTCTGTTGGTGTGTCTGCTCAGCGTCACAGGTGTTTGTGTTCAGCATTAATTAGGTTGTGTATATTAGTCAGCAGTCATGTGTGTCTCATTGTCGGGTCATTGTCCCTGTTACCCTGGTGTGTCGTTCCCCAGCTCCTTGGTCTGTGAGTACATCTCGTCTTCCTGTTTGGGTTTAGTGTTTAGTGTTTAGTGTTTAGTACTCAGCCACTGTAGAGCGTCCGTATAGTTTTGTAACTGCCTCGTCAGTTGTTTTGTTTTCATCTTATTAAAGTATTTTGGTTTTACTCGTGCCTCTGAAGTCTACCTGTCTGCACCACGGGACTCATCAACCACACACCGCACCACCGTGACATGGACTATTAATTGTCAATAATCTGGATGTCCAACTGAATCAGCTAAGATTTTGGAGAGAAGTGCTACTCCATTTAAAGTGGTATGGATTCCATATCTCTGCATCAGAGCAGGTTTCCCCCCTAATGCACTGTTGCCTCACAGCAAGAAGGTCCTGGGTTCAATCCCTGGTTTGACCTGAGGCCTTTCTGTGTGGAGTTTGCATGTTCTTGCCGCACTTGCGTGGGTTTTCTCTGGGTACTGTGGTTTCCTCCCACAGAACAAAAACATGCATGTTAGGTCAAGTCCAGGCCTCCCTTGCCAAAGAGATCTGTGATCTCAATGGGATTTGCCTGGTTAAATAAAAGTTAATAATAAATAAATTTGATTTTAAATATAAGAAAAATATTTTAATAATAATAATAATAATTAATTCAATTTATAACGCACTTTTCATTACTGAAAATCTCAAAGTGCTACACATATATTGAATGCTACACACATTCATAAACCGGTGGCGGCAGACTACCATGCAAGGTGCTTTCCAGTCCTACCGGGAGCAACTCAGGGTTAAGTGTCTTGCCCAAGGACACAACGACACATGGTGCGGGTCCCGGGAGTCGAACCGCCAACTTTCCGATCGGGAGACGACTGCCATTACCACTACACCACGGCCGCCCAAACCATCAATCAGAATGTGAACAGGTCGATGGTGAACTGGGAACTTAGTTTTAGCATTTAGTTTACCTTCGTCCGTCACCCAGACAAACTATAGCACAGTTTATGTTTCAGCTGCAAGATAAATCTCACCAGAGCCTTTAGACCTGGAACACTGAACAACTTATTTAAATGCATCCACCAAACTCTAAAAACAATATAAGCCTTCACATTTTCTGTGCTTCTATGCAGAGTCATGTTTACTCCTCAGTTTGACCTGCTGCCTGCTGCTCACTCAACACTTCTAGATATATGGGAACTATCCTACAAATACAAGGCCATTTCTTTGATGCGCCTCAGTCTGCCTCAGCTTGTCTGCCTTCATGCATATGATAAAGGCGTTTGTGTCCATTTGAGAAGACAAACTACCCACAGCCTGTCTGCTCTGCATGAAGTCTGCTTACTTGTTTCAAATTCATCTCTGTGTCTGCATTCACACAGATCCTTCAACACATGTAAAGAGATATTTCAGTTTTTTTTTAATTAAATGTCCAAAAAGCAAAGGTGAGCAATTGTTTTTACATCTGTCTAAATGTGTGTCTGTACATTTTGTCATCTGTGTATGTTTCCTATACAAGACGAAATTTGTCTCTGCATTTAACCCAACCACCACCAGGTGGTGCAATGGGCAGCCATAGAAAGCGCCCGGGGAGCTAGGGAAGTAGGTGTCTACTCATAGACACCCAATCACATCAAGTGAAATTTTGAAATGTTTAATTTTTAAAAACAATCCAATTTAAGATTCCTTTCGCAGCACACTGACCTTAGCATTGAGCAAGCAGTTAGCAGTTGTTTGAAATCCCTTAGAGAGGTCAAGGTTGAGAGATTCAGCTCTTTTTGCAAGGTGTTCCAGGAGGAGCAGAGTAGGAGAATGCCCTTTTGCCAAGTTCGGTCTGCACTGAAGGAACACTGCAGGTAATAATGTCCTGGGAGCACACACTGTAGCTGCACTCATGCATATAGGAGGAGATGTATGAAGGCAGCAGACCAAAAAGTGATTTAAAGATGAAAATGTACCAGTGAGAGAGTCTGTGTGAAGTTAATGATGACCAGTTAACCAGTGAATACAGGGTGCAGTGACGGTTTATCAGCTATTCTGTTTTAATGTGCTGTTCTTACTGTTTTTGTTTTATTTTAAGCCTGTATTTGTATTCCTGTAAAGCACTATGTGATTTCACCTATGAAAGGTGCTATATAAATAAAATTTGCTTCCTGTTTACCATTTGTAGGCAGTCCCGATCAAGATGGCCATTACAGCCTACTGACTTTAGAAAACCCACAAATGGTTGTAACTCAGTTAGTTTTACAGTTTTTGTGCTAAACTTCGATATAGCTGTAGCTGAAACTCCTTCAAAGAGCCACTACAAGTTTTACTTCTAGAGGAAGCTATTTGATTAAAATGTCAAGTCAAATCTAAAGAGAGACATTTGAAACAAATCACCCAGAACACCCATGGTGTGTATTATATTCAGACCAGATTAACAATTGGTCAACAATGATGATACTATTGTACAAACAAGATTTATTTTGAATTTTATATATTTTGCCAATATACATTACATTTTAAAAAGTTCAACTGTAAACAGAAACATAATTTTTTTCATATATTATTATTTTTTAATTTACCCTTTATTTATACAGGTAGTTTCATTGAGCCACGAGAACTCACTTTCAAGAGAGATCTGTTTAGGGAGCAGATGGTGGGGTTAAGGGTCTTGCTCATATAGGGGTGCAGAAAAAGAATTGATTTTTTAAAGAATCTAGATTCTTAGTCCTGGTGTTTCAGAATCGATTTTAAAAGTCCCAAAATTGATTTTAAAACATGTTTAATTTTATATTTTTTCCGCTCCTACTCCTGAGCATACTGCATACAGTATTGCAGTATGTGTCCGTTTGGCCGCTGTAGAATTTTGGCCGTGTAGGCCACCGTGCAGCAAGCTAGTTAGCCAGCTCCCTTTATCTGAATGGAGCCTGCTATATTTTATATATTTTATATAACCTGAACCTGAACAGATGGTCAGGAATAAAAATAAGGCCTTGAGAGATATGTTTCAAACTCCTGTTGTTCCTTCTGCACCTCTGTGTGAACCTGAACAGATGGTCAGGTATAAAAATAAGGCCACAAGAGTGGTGGAGGTCTCCTCTGGTTCTGAGACTTGAGATGACAATAAAGCAGTGAGGTTGCGAGTTGTGAGACAGGAAAAGGGAAAAGGAAGGTAGAAAAACAGAAAGTCCTCTGACTGTGATTCTTCAGAGAACAATGCGGTGAGGTTGCGGGTTGTGAAACAGAAAAAGAAAAAAAGGTGAAAAACAGAATGTCACAGCTGTACCCTGATCTGTCAGACCTGCTAAGTTTTGAATAATGGATATTGGGCATGGATTTATTGGCAGGTATGACGCTCCATTTAAAACAGGGACATTTTGAGTTTGGGGTAGAGAGACCCCTACAGGTCAGATCAGTTTTGGTGGGGAAAGTAAAAATGAAACCTTTTATCTAAGAGAAAACTGATCATTGTCATTCTATTTGTCAAAAAGCATTGTGTTCCTTCACAGCCTGGTGTTTTCTTGGCATCTGCTGGTGGGAGGATCAGAGGCGCGCAGAGGACGGCATGGCCAAACCTGGAAAGTGCCATGAGGGTGGTATCTCATGGGTTATCACGTTCTTTGTCATCTGTGCAAG
>JBBPBX010065720.1:0-19880 GCA_038048925.1 Garcialebias charrua | reverse complement strand
GATACTCAAATATTTTTAAGAATCAACAAACTCGATAGAGATACCATTTAAAGATAAAATCAGAGGAAGAACTGCTGGGACCGACTTCCTGTTTGAAAACAACTTCCCTTTGGTTTTGTCTACGTTTAGAACAAGTTTGAAACGGAACAAATCTGACTGGATGATGTCGAAAGCAGACTGTAAAATGTTTTGGTGACAGCTTCCAGCATCGTGGCTGTAGATGTCTTCACATCATGATTTGCTGCAAGATCTTTGGCATGCAGAACAGCTTTATGAAGTTGAAAATCTGCATCAATACAATGAGCTGCTAACTAAGCATTGACACAGGACTGATGTTCAAGCTAGGGGTGGGTGATATGGCTCAAAAATTATATTGTGATATTTCAGAGCATTATCACGATAACGATAAATTTTGTGATATAACAAAAAAAATTATTTGACAAAATTAACTTAACATGTTGCTTTGCAGTATTATATAAAATTTTAAAAATCAACAAGGGGTAATTTTACTGAAATTACTTTATTTAGTAAAGTATTCAGTCTCCAAGTATAAAAATAAAAATGACGTTATTTAGATTGAAAAAGTCTGCACAAAATATAGATAAAAAAATCCACCACAAAAACTAAAGTACAGGTGTAGTTTCCTAAAACAACTAGCCTAAATAAAATGAAGCTTGAGATTTTTTGAGCATAAATGTAACATGCAACAAAATAAATGTTGCCTTTAAACAATAATTGATTTTCTTTATTCATTTAAATTTTTTAGTAAAATTGCTGCGTGTTTTATGCAAACCCCCTGAGGACTGAGGAAAGTTGACCCAGTAGTTCATGACTACCCAGAAATTAATGCCCACCCATGTTCAAACATAATTACATGTACAGTTCCTGTGGGGAGGGGGAGGCTACAAACATTCTCAAAGGTTTTCCAACAGAGGTGCGAGGCTTATTCACTGAAATTGAAACTTTGGTGAGGTTACTCCTTGTGGTACCAGTCTCGTCCTCTGAAGCAGAGAGGAGCTTTAGTGCTCTTAGACGATTAAAGACTTGGTTACGCTCAACTATGACACAGCAGAGGCTGAACCATGTTGCAGTGTGTCACATCCATCAGGACAAATTGGACAGCTTAACTAAGAAGTCAGTGTGCACACAGTTTATTTCTTTCACACCAAGACGCAAACAGGTGTTTGGTGTTTTTGTTTGAAAGCCCAAAAACAGCTACAGGCTGATACCTTAATAAATGGTACAAAGATAAGCAGTATTTATATAGTTTTTTTTTTTCTTGCAAGTGCTTTAACACAGTTGAAATGAACTGGTTAAATACACAGCTGTAACTCTCTTATTTTTAGGTAACTATTATGATTTCAATTTACACAATATGAACATTTAAGCATAATTGCTAAAGATGACATGCAGGGTTTTACTCTGCTCTTGTCATATTATGGCTGTATTTGAATCATTTGTTGTAAATTTTCCTAGTTAAACTGTAGTGAAACAGGTAAATACACACTCTTTGAAAATTGTGAAATTAAGGTATGTTATATAATATAATATAATAAGGCTAGCCTGTATAAATAAAGGTTGAATGAATGAATAATAAATCTTAAAAATGTAAAATATGTGTTATGGCTGAAAAAAATGCAGAAAAATAGTGAGGTTTTTTTTCTTACTTGTTGAACCTATGTGGAACAAAAAAGGAGCAAAATAAATACAGAGAAAACAGGAAAGTTAAGTAAATCACAGTAAAAGCATTACAATATATTTTAACCCTAAAATATCCTGAATCATTTAAAAGAAGTAATTTATTCGATAAATAAATAGGTAGAGAACATAACCCCCCCAATGTTAGACCTAAAGTTACGCCCTTGCATGAGCTGTAACTTCTACAAGTTGTGACAAGGCGTCCAACTGACCCTGAAGCTTGTTTGTATTTCAGCTTCCTCTGTTCCTGCAGGAACGTGTCATTCCTCTGATTAATTTTTTTAAACTGATCTGTGTCTGATGTGGACGGACTGTGGAGCCGCGCGTGTTTGTGACAGTTTACAGCGAGGGACACGCAGCACCGCGGCTGCTCGGAGCGGGGGTGGGGAGGGGGGAGCCATTTGAGCTGAGACGCGCGCGTTGTTTGTTTTTAGCAGTAACTAATTAGCGTTACACCAGTAGGAGGGGCGGTGCGCAGTTGTTTGAAGCGCGCTCGGGTGTTAAGGGGGCGGGGCGCGCTGACGTATTACATCATGAAATTAGCATATCATGATATAACTTTTTTGCCCGGGCAAGCTTTTTTTACCGGTAAAACCGGGCATGATATGATATGGCCCAGCCCTAGTTCAAGCTCCAAGGTTCAAGCTCTTTTATTGTCATTCACAGTGGTGGGCCTCCGACCGCTAGGTAGCGCTATTGCGCTAATCCGCTTGTAGCGTAGCTAAATAATCTGTTAGCTTTACAGCGGATTGACTAAGTTTTATAATTCATAAGCGGATTTATGCTATTTTTATTTAAAATGCAGTACCGCTAATAACTATTTATCTATCAGTAAAAACGAAATAACGTATTTACGAGCAGCGCCGGATGTGGTCCGTCACAAAAAAGCGTCCCCCTCAGTCTCTTGGTGTGTGCTCTCTCTCTAGCAGTTAGCAGCCAGTGTGTTACTCTGCAGCCTTATTGCTTGTTTTCGAAGAGTCAGACGAAGACTTTTTAACATGGAGGGTGAACTTATGGATGTTTCTCAGGGCCTACGCGACGCGTCTGGATTTAAAAATAGAATTTCGCCACATTAGCACTCTTCAAAATGGCGTCCGCGACGGCCAAAGAAGCCAGGATTTTACAACAAAACACGGTAAAACAATTATTTCTTTGCTGAGAAAAAATATATTTCATAGCTGACGTTATAGCACAAGTTTTTCTGAGCTTGAGAGTTTCACGAAATGGTCAAATCTGCTGGATTTAAAAAAGTAGTTCACCATTAGGACTCTTCAAAATGGCGTCCGCAGGGCAGCAAACTTACATACTCAGGGAATCACAAGGAACTCAGGAGACAGAGGCAACAGGAGACAATGCCAGGACAATGATAAACACAGAGATACAGACTTATTTTTGATTTGATTTGATGTTCATTCATTCATTTTAAAAGAACAATACAAAACAGTTTCATCAGATACAAGGATGAATAGACTTTTAGCTGAATGGATGGATGGATAGACAGTTAGCTGGATGGCTGGATGGATGATCTTTAACAAGTTCTAAAATCATTAAAATTTAACCTCAGCTTGTGCCTCTGACCCAACAGAACCTCCTTCAGCAGCAGAATCCTCTGTGGTTCTCTGACTTCATCAGTCTGCAGGACTTCATCAGTCTCTCTCCTGGTTCTGGAGGAGTTCTGACCCACTCTTCTTTCCATTGTTGCTTCAGTTCTTTGAGGTTTCTGCTCAGCTCTCTGAAGGTTTCAGGTTCAGGTTCTGGACTCTGACTGGGCCGTTGATTTGATTTGATGTTTATTCATTCATTTTAAAAGAACAATACAAAACAGTTTCATCAGATACAAGAATACAAGTAGGATAAAATGAAAGGAGCAGAAAGAAGATGAAATCTTATTATATCTGCCCCTTATTTATTTCACAGTTTGTTCAACCAATGATAACCTTCAAACTACATCACAAAATGAATAAATCTACTAATTTATCTAACTGTAATACACAAACTACATCACAAAATGAATAACTCTACTTAATTTTTCTAACTGTAATACACAAACACACTAAGCTACATCATATATAGTTTTTGAGCAAGTCCTTTTTGACCTTTTTCTTAAATGTATACATTGGGCAGCACGGTGGCACAACTGGTAGAGCTGCTGCCTCTCAGCGAGAAGGTTGCCGGTTCAAATCCCGGTCCGGGGCCTTTCTGGGTGGAGTTTGCATGTTCTCCCCGTGCATGCGTGGGTTTCCTCCGGGTACTCCGGTTTCCTCCCACAGACCAAAAAACATGCTTGTTAGGCTGATTGGTGACTCTAAATTGACCCTAGGTGTGAGTGTGAGAGTGGATGGTTGTTTGGTGTGAGTGAGACAGGTCCCTCTTGTAAATGAGTCCCCGTGACTCAACGAGGCTAGCCTGTATAAATAAAGGTTGAATGAATGAATGAATGAATTGATTTTGCATTTTTAACATCACTCTCCAGAACATTCCACAATCCAACTCCCTGAATTGAGGTAGACCGTCCCTTTAAGCTGGTTCTGAATTGTGGTTTGATGAATATCTGTCCCTTTAAGATTGTAATAACTTTGTCTAAATTTCTTTGGATATTTAAAGGTAATGTGTTATTATGAGCCCTATGTGCTCATACAGTTTGCACTACTTCTCATACTTGCACTAATGTCTGTATTACATCACTGCCTATAATCATAATACTGTTTACATTCTCTGTTTACATTTATTAATACTGTTTACTTTTATTACTACTGCTTACATGTAATTACTACTGTTTACATTTATTTACACTACTCTAATATCTACACCACTGCTGGTACATATACAGTGTGCTCTGAACGGTCTTATTTAGGGATGCCCAATGTGCCTTACTGCATATGCCACTTTTTGCCTCTACAACAACATCAACTACTACCTCATACATATACTGTGTACATTGACTCATACGCTGCTTTGCCACTTTGCAAATGTCAATGCTAGAAACCTTTAGTTTATTTTAGTTATACTTTTTATACTCTTTTTTTATACTAGTATGCAAAAACTCAGGACAATATTATGTTCATTAAATGTTTAATGTTTTAGTTTTAGAGTTGGTGTAAATTTTCATACTCTTATACCACTATGCAAAAAACTCAGGACAGTGTTAGTTTTACTATTTTATGCTTATGTCTATTATTATATGTTTCAGTGTTTCAATGTTTAGATGTTTACTGTTGCACCGAGGGACTGAGAGAAACGCAATTTCGGTCCTGTGTATGTCCTGCACTGTACATATTGCAGATCTGACAATAAAGTTGACTTTGACTTTTGACTTTGATACATAATGATAAAATACTATATTCTACCAATTCCTGGAATTTCAATAAATTTAGCTGAAGAAACAAGGTGTTTGATGGGTGACTGAAATGTTTTCTGGTGATTACTCTTACAGCTCTCTTTTGTAAAATAAAAACAGGCTTTGTAATTGTTTTGCACGCTTTTCCCCAAACCTCAATACAATAGATTAAATGTGGAACAATGATTGTGTTATACAACATATACAGAGCTTTATCAATTAAAAAATCCCTGACTTTATATACAGGTACATGAACACACAGCATGACAATCACAAACACCTGGACAACAAAATGGAGGAGATAAGCAAGACAATTAACAGAGAGACCAGGGAGTGTAGGGATGGGGACCCATCACCTGAGAGCAACATGCTTACAACTGTTATCTTGAAGTTCTAGGGTGTAGAGAGCCACAGAAACGGTTATGGTAGGCCGGATTTGGCCCACGGGCCTTGAGTTTGACAC
This sequence comes from Garcialebias charrua, assembly GCA_038048925.1. NCBI lineage: Eukaryota > Metazoa > Chordata > Actinopteri > Cyprinodontiformes > Rivulidae > Garcialebias > Garcialebias charrua. Next base: position 14,382 of record JBBPBX010065720.1, on the reverse strand, counting down.
ATGCGATCTAGTGGTACTAAAAGTAACAAAAGAAGAAGAAAAAAAAACAGCCAAATATGTCAGCAGTTTAGCTAACAGACTTTGGAATGGGTACATTTTGTCCTTGTGAAACCTGTTGAAGAGAACCAAACTAAATACTCTGAAACTCAAACAACTTACTGTATAACAGTTCATGCACCGCTAGTTGGCAGTGTAGTGCAAATATTGCATAACTTGCTGCTACCAATTGTTGAATTTAATTAGCGGATTAGAATTAGCTTCCCCTAATTTTCATAAGACATTAGTGCTTTTGAAATTGCGGACCTAAATAAATTAATTAGTGCTTTAGAAATAGCGGAACTAATTTTTGGATTAGCGTTGCCCACCACTGGTCATTCACATCATGTGAAACATGAGGTGGAATAAAACTGTACCGTAGTCAGAACATCTCTAATTGCCAGTGATGATTGTCATATTTAATCAGCTGACACTGAGCTGATCTTTTTCATGCCCTGAAAGTCTCGGTAGTCATTTTAAGCAAAAACAATCATAAAATTTGGCATTAATTTCAGTTTTTTTTTTCTTTCAATATTTTAGACCCAGATGCTAAGGGGTCTTTGTTGCTGTTTTCAGGAGAGGGGCTTGGTGGGAGGTGTTGTGCCAAAAATGCATCTCCAACTGGAAAAGCAGCTTGAGTAGCAGCTTGTCCGTACCAGGTGCTGCTGTAAATATAAGTTTGAGGTGGCCACATTCATTCTTCAAATTTGCCCATTTTGACCAGACTTTGAAGATTTGAAACTACTGCCCATCTGCAGAATTAACTTATGTGGAGTCACTTCAACTCAGGAGGAGGTCTAATAGCTCAGCTCAGGATGGATTGTATTCATACTAACAGGTGTTTGCTGATAAAGGGTCCAGACTGCCTGCAAACATGGTTTGAGGGAAAACCTTCTCAGTATTTATTGAAGTAGTTCATACCTTATATTTAAAGCTATCCAAGTGCCAGGTGTGGACAGGGTCACAGAGACAGAGACGTGTTCTGACTGTCTCAGTAGGACATTTGAATGTATTCAGAGGTCCTACTGAGACAGTAGTGGCAAGGTGGCAAGGGGAGTCAAAGCCAGCACACCTCTAGTGTGCCCCATGTGCTGCCAAGGCAAGTAGTGACAGACAAAACCGCAGACGTGTGAAAAGTAAACGGCGGTGCCATGGCTCAATATTGTGATGACGTGAGGACAATACTGTGCAACTGCCCAGTTGTGTGGTCAAATAAACAAATTTATTAACGTCATATCAAGGATGACGTGGTGCAGAGGTTAGAGAAGGGTTCTTGTGATCGGAAGGTCGCCGGTTCGACTCCCTGGACCGACAACATCCAAATGTGGGTGGGAAAGGTGAAACACCCACTCCTGCCTCCACCCTCATTTGTCCCACTCTGGGCCCTTGAGCAAGGCTCTCAATCCCCACCATCTGCTTTCCATCTTGCCATATGCCCCATTTGCACTGCTCCTAATCTGCCCAACTCTGCTCAGCCTGGCTCAGCTCAGCCTGGATTTGCACCTGCACTTTAGGACTGATTCTGGAGGCATGTCCAGAATCCAAAGTCCTGCTAATGAGAGTTTTGTGATGAGTTAAACTCAAAGCAGTCTTCTCCTCAGATAAATAATGTTACTGTAAATTATTATTTTTATATATGAATATTTCTGTTAACTTATTTTATATATGAATATTTCTGTTCAGTGCCCTGAGATGACTTCTGTTGTGACTTGGCGCTGTATAAATAAACTGAACTGAATTAAATCTGATGAACCAGATTCTACAAAAACATTTATATTCAAATCTAACAAAGTGAAGTCTGGACATTCAAAACAAAATGTAGAAACATTTTTTTTTTCATGTGGAAGACTTTTTCAGTCTGAGGAGCTATTCAGCTCAGTCTTATAAATAAATAGATATTTATAAGGCTTAGTTTGTTGCAGCTCCTCAGACTGAAGAAGTCTTCCACATGAAAAAAGAAATGTTTCTACATTTTGTTTTGTTTTTTGAATGTCCAGAGGAACAGATTTCACCTTTTAGATGTTTCTACCTGGATTATTGAGCATGCATCATGATATCTATACAGTATTAAAATGTTTATATTTTTCTTAATCATTTGATTGTATACAGATTATTTTTTTCTTGTATACTGTACAGATTATTTTTAGCTTTGATTTAAAGCTTTAATTTAAAGTGTAATTCTTGTTTTGTAATTTGTACATCTGTGGGTTAGAATAAAGTTCAACCAAAGGCTGTATCTCTTCTTTAAACATGTTTGAGGGAAATATTCCTGATAATAATTTTGTCTTTTTATGATTTTTCAGCTGAGTTAACTTTAATTAACAGATTATTTAATAAAGTCAAAGTGAAAATAGGATTTCATGATAAAGCCGGCACCGTTTATTTATTTTTAATCTTCAATGATGAATTATTTTTTTTAAATTCTATACATAAAATGTTTTTAAAATAACGTTTCCACCCTCCGTCCTGGACTCCCGGTCCTCCCGCCTGCCAGGGCTCGGGGTCCGGCCTCGTGATCTTCAGCGGGTTGGCAGCTCGTATGATCCTCCGCGGTGACTCTGCTCGCTCGAATTTTGTCGTCGGTCACCAAACACAAAAAATGCCTGGACTTCAGAATTAAACACAGCATTGTCATTATTGTTTTTAAAATCTTAAAAATAAATGGTAAATGGAGCTTATTTATATAGCGCTTTCCAGCCCCCTATAAGGGGCCCCAAAGCGCTTTACAATACCAACCATCCACCCATTCATACACACATTCATACACCGGTAGTGGCAGACTGCCATGCAAGGTGCCATCCAGTCCTACCGGGAGCAACTCGGGGTTAAGTGTCTTGCCCAGGGACGCAACGACACATGGTGTGGGGAACCGGGATTCGAACCTCCAACCTTCCGATCGGGGGACGACTGCCATTACCACTACGCCACTGCCGCAGTAGCCACTGTTCCGCATCCCAAGAAATTGCAAATGGCAGATCGGTGAAAAGTTTCTGAGATCCAGTGACCCCTCCCCCTGACCAATCAGAGTCCAGCATTCACGTTTTGGTCCGGACTCGGCTCAACTGAGCTCGGTCGGTCCCAACAGAGAAGCAGAGATGAAAAGAGGACTCGAATCAGCCTCAAATCAGAGAAATTACTAGCTAAAGTATTAATGCAAAAGGGTTATTTCCATGGCGCGCTACCTATAGTTGGGGCTGAGTAGAGGCAGTGCAAATGGGGCATTAGATGGCAGCTCCCTGTTCCACACAGAAGGCTGTGGTAGCTCGGTGTCTGTGGTTGTGTCAGGAAGGGCATCCAACAGTCACCAAGTCTTAATGTGGTAGTTTGCTCTGGCGACCCCTGAAGAAGGGAGCAGCCGAAAGAAGAAGAAAAAAATCAATGATGACACACAGCAACTTGGTAGTTAGTTAAAAAAATATAAAAATGTTAAGTCTGATCCTCTGGACATTTAAAAAAATTGTAGAAATGTTTTGTCTTTCATCCGAAAGACTTCTTCAGTCTGAGGTGCTGTATTCAGCTCAGTCTTATAAATAGCACCTTCTCATAGTGGATCAACCAGTTTGCTGCTGACAGCCAAAACTAGCTGCTCACATGATCAAGGAGGACCATCAGCCTAACGATGGATTGTTAGCACCCTGATGGTTGTTTGCTATTCACAGAGGGCTGAGTGATACTAGCAATAACAGCATTGTAAGAGGGGGACAGTTGAACCCGGAGGCCTCCACCTCTGTTTAATGATGGACGGTTTCTTTTCACAAAGATGGCCTCCTTTACTCCTCTCTCAAACCATCGTTCCTCTCTATCAAGGATGTGAACATCTTCATCCCTGAAAGAGTGACCGCTGGCCTGGAGATGAGTGTAGACCGCAGAGTCCTGACCTGATGATGTTGATCTTCTGTGCTGGGCCATCCTTTTGGCCAGTGGCTGTTTAGTTTCCCCGATATAAGACTGATCACAGCCCTCCTGACACTGAACAGCATACACAATATTACTCTGTTTGTGCCGGGGGACTGGATCTTTGGGATGAACCAGTCTTTGCCGTGATGTATTTTGGGGTTTAAAAGCCACTGGGACGTTGTGTTTAGAATATAAACGTATCAGTTTCTCTGAAACTCCCGCAACGGCTGTCAGCAGCAAACTGGTTGATCCACTATGAGAAGGTGCTATTTATAAGACTGCACTTCAGACTGAAGAAGTCTTTCGGATGAAAAACGAAACGTTTCTACAATTTTTTTCTTTAGTTTTTTGAATGTCCAGGGGACCATACTTAACTTTTTTTTTAGAATTTTTTGCCTGGATTATTGAGCATGCATCAGGATAGTTTAAAAAAATAGTTAACACAAAGAGGATCGCTAAACTGAGTTATTTCAGGTTTTGTAAAGAACACAAGGCAGATGCTGAGCTCAGCTGGGTTCTGCTCCACACCTGTCTCAAAGACAGACTGGTCTGTGCAGCCAATGATCCAAACTGTTTTATAAAAGAACCATGTGTTTCATCAACCTGTCCTGGTTTCTTTTTGTGTCATCAGGTCTGAGAAAGCTGAGTGTGACCGGTCTGCCATGGTCCTGTCTGTCTGCTTTGGTTTCTCCCACTCTGCCCCATCTGCGCCTGTTGGATCTGCGCTGGTGTGAAGGGATCGGTGATGCACAGATTAAAGAAATCATCACTCCACCTGGTCTGTAAATGAGCACAGTTCAAGGTTTCACTCATGCATGGTCTGTTTGTCAGTATCTGCTAGAAAAGTATCTCATTGCTCATGGATGGATTTTAATCCAACTCCAATAATCACTGCATGTACTTCAACAAATGATTAACTTTTAGTCAGTCTGATTTAAGATCCCAGATAGCAAAATATGAGTGAATCAACGCTGAAATATGGTTAGGCCGAAATATTGAATCCATGCTAGAGCCTGACATTTAAACTGTACAAAAAGTGGTCGGTGACTGACTTGAATGTTAAACCAACGTTCGGTTTTCCATCATAACTGATACTAAATCATTGTTGATTCAACCATCATCTAAATTTGGATCTACATGCATGGTTTATTTTATTTTATATTGAATCAATGTTGAAGCCTGACATTTAAACTATACAAAAAGTGGTCGGTGACTTGCATGTTAAATCAACGTTAGGTTTTCCACCATAGCTAATACTAATTCAATTTTGATTCAACCATCATCTAAATGGTAATCAGTGCAGTAATAAAATACCAATCTCTTACATTCCACTGACATATTAAACAAATACAATTACAAATTGGGTCCACAGGCCAATAGCAGTCAATTTGGTTGTCAACAAGTGAATTTGAGAATGAGAACCACTGCCCTAAACCCCAAATTGCTCTATGAATGCTGTAACCATTCTACGGATGGGTAAACGCAGAGAACATATACAGGATATCTACAGCTCAGTGTAGTATGTGCAACAACACAAAAAAGATGGAGGCCCAATATATATATTCAAAACAGGGTCTTTAATTTTGTAGAACTATAGTGCACATCAAGAGACAAGAACAGGCTGAAGTGCAAGTCATTCAAGTAGATGCATGTCTCTTTAAACATATTTGACTTCTTTTTAACTGACAGAACAGTCTAATGTTCATGTAATAAGTGTGTCCATGAGGTATTTGTCAACATATTTGACTCCTTTTTAACTGACAGAGCAGTCTAATGTCCATGGAATAACAGTGTCCAAGAGGTATTTGTCAACATATTTGACTCCTTTTTAACTGACAGAACAGTCTAATGTCCATGGAATAACAGTGTCCAAGAGGTATTTGTCAACATATTTGACTCCTTTTTAACTGACAGAACAGTCTAATGTCCATGGAATAACAGTGTCCAAGAGGTATTTGTCAACATATTTGACTCCTTTTTAATTGACAGAACAGTGTCCATGGAATAACGTTGTCCAAGAGGTATTTGTCAACATATTTGACTCCTTTTTAACTGACAGAACAGTCTAATGTCCATGGAATAACAGTGTCCAAGAGGTATTTGTCAACATATTTGACTCCTTTTTAACTGACAGAACAGTCTAATGTCCATGGAATAACAGTGTCCAAGAGGTATTTGTCAACATATTTGACTCCTTTTTAACTGACAGAACAGTCTAATGTTCATGTAATAACAGTGTCCATGAGGTTAAGACTTGTACTCTAAGAACAAGGGAAACGGCGTGTGTTGGGGTAACCTAGGTTTGACACGTTTGGCTTGGGTTTGGATCACTTTGGTTCCTTGGGATGCCTCCCTCCCGGTCTGGCGCATAACGAAGCCACTTCTTGACAGTTCCGCTGTAGTCCTTGTCAGTTAGCTTTGGGTCAAACTGCCGAGCAGCAGCTGAAAGACACAAAAATAAGAGTGAGGAAGATGGTGTATATTTGATAAAATTGTATACCCCCCTCCCCTCTTTTTTTTTTTTTGAGAGGTGCTATCTCCCATGTTCTGCTTTTGGTGTGTGCACAAACTGTCCCACACATTCCCACTGAATATGACAAATTTGAGTGTTTGTATAAACAAATATTGTGTGAGGATGCAAAATGTCATTGGCCATAATGAGATGACGTTTGATGAGGTACAGTGATGAGAGCAGCACTCACTTCACACGGGTGTGATTTTTTTAAATTAAATGCTCAGCATCCAATTAGACTGAACTGGAAAGAGAAGCAAATGTCTAGTTTGACTCGATCTTGACAACATATCCATGCACCTGTTAAGCTCACCAAGAACAATGGGCCTCATGCACGAACATGTTCGTATTTTTATCCTAAATTTCTCTTACTTTTGTTCGTACGAAGCGTTCGTACGAACATGCCACGTCAGATTCAACAAACTCTTCTATCCTCAGGAAAAGTGTGTAAATGGCTGCGCAAATATGATGAATCCCACCTGTTCTATCAACCTGCGCGTGCACGCGGAGAGGTTATTTACATAATTCCCACCCCTCAAAACACCATATAAGGCTACGTTTCCTGCCTCAGAGGCAAAACGTGTTCGTTCATAAAATGACAGCGAAAAGTAAAAAGAAGAACTCTACCGGTGCGGAGATTGAAGTTCTGCTCTCTGAGGTCAAGAAAAGAAAATCTGTCCTTATTAGCAGCGTCACTCATGGGAGTAAATGACCAACTAAAGCCAAAGAATGTTTGTTTATAATAAATGTGGACCTTAAAATATACACGCGTCCTGGTGGCCCACTGGGTAAAGCATTGCACCGCTTATCGAGACCTCGTGGGTTCGATTCCCACAAGGTATGACTATTTTTTTTCCTTCTTTCTTTAGATTATTTATTCATTCCAGATTAAAAAGACTTTATGCTTCATTTCTTGTTGTATTGTAAATAGTTTTCTTGTGTTTTTTAAATCTGGAATGAATTAAAAGGAGAAAAAAAAACGTTGTCCCATGTGGGACTTGAACCCATAAGGTTCGGAACTGCGACGCAACGCTCTACTCATTGAGCTATCTGAGATCTATGACTGCGACAGGAGGAGGTCAATGTAAAGTCTGCGTTACCGAAGTCTGCGTTACCGAGACAAATTAAACTTAAATTAATTCATAATTTAAGTTGGTTTCAGTTTGAGATCTTCATATTAATATTGTAGTGTTAGAAAACGGCATTGATAACAAATTGATTTTAATTTAAATACTTTAATCCGTTAGTCATTATTACATTTAAAATTATAATTCGACTTCAAACAGAACCTATTGTCAAAAACAATTGTGGTGCGTGACTTTTTTAAACTCTAAATATTTTCTAAATAACGAAATATGAAGTTATTAGTGGAGAAATTCCGTCTGGATGACAGCAGACTGACGCTCCTAAAATATACGACAGGTCCGGACCACTCGTAAATTTTGTTCGTATCTGAAAAAAATCGTAGGATACGAAAACATTGTTGAATGCCACAAATGATCCTAAATCACTCGTACGCACAGTTTAAGAACAAATCTGTGCGTACGAACGGTTCGTGCATGAGGCCCATTGTCCTTTGATTATTTCTTATAGCTTGCACTTTCACATTTTCTTTATTCAAAATTAATCCTTTTTTTTTTGTTTTTGCATTTCATACAGAAGAGGCATGAAAGACAAGATGCAATACATTTTAGAAATTCAAAAGAATTTTTTACTATATGGCACACTAACGCCAAAAATACACTACATGCGGTCCGGCTCCGCCCCGCTCCGCAGGTTGCAGCTGAGCGAGTCCAGTTTCCACTTCCTCCGCTCAGCTCAGGTCCGCATGGATGCGCTGCTCCGAGACGCATGCGCGGGAATTGCGAGATCGCGCGATAAATCAAGTGATAAATAATGAAGTCAGAACAAAACAATTCATTCGGTGGAAGAAGGAGAACAACAGTAGAGACTGCTGCCTTGATCTTCTCTCGTAAATGAGCGACAGGACATGGTTTGAGCAACAGGAAGTGATGTATTACATTTCAGAATAAAATACTTTATTTATTTATTTATTTATTGTATTGCGTTTGTAGGCGTAGTCATAAATGATAGTTTGACAGCATTTTTGTACAAATAAATCCGTATAGAGCTAGGATTAGTCCGCCCGTGGTGATTTTATTTTGTAAATACGGAAGTTGTGCTCGTTCCTTTTCCTGTTGGTGCGACGTAATCTTCAAAAGTTGACTCCGGCACAGCTCCGGCGTCCGGCAGAAATAGAAAAATTTCTAATTTTGACGGACTGCCGTCCGCTCGGCGCAGCTCGCCGCCGCCGTGCGGAGCCAGTGTAAACTCTGTCATTGATTATAATGGGTGCGTATTTGCTGCGGAGGTCGGACCGGAGCGGGGCGGAGCCGGAACGCATGTAGTGTATTTTTGGCGTAAGAGCATAATTATATTCTGAATCACCAGCAGTCTATAAAGTAATTTGCAGGGGAGGAAGCTCACCAAATATGCAGTGTTGTAGTGTTGTGTCCTTGAATGGCTTCTTGCTTTCCGAACAACGCTTGCCTTTCTTTCCAGCCCAGTTGAACCGACTGGCCAGGGTGTTTGTCATAACAGTTGCCAACATTCGTCTTATCAGGTGATCTGAATTAGTGCCTCCAATCAAAACCAGGCGAGCGATCTAAATCAGAGAAAAGAAAATTAAGGCACTGCATTACAAATGGCATGACATCATTTATTTTATAAACACAGAGGAACAAATTAGTTTTAACACTTTATGCATGCACTGATAATCCAGCACAGTGTTAATTTATGTTCATGTGAGTCACTTAGTTTAACCATATTAACCCCCTGATCCCAATCAATAACAATAATAATAATCATTTTATTTGAAAAGCGCCTTTCAGAACACCCAAGGACACTTACAACTAGGGATGTGCCGATCGATCGGAAACCGATCAATCGTCACCGATAATCATTAAAGCGGATGTGATCGGCTTTTGCCTTCAATTACCGATCACAGAGCCTGTGATGCGAAGTTTGCTAACTGCAAAACGTGCGACGAAAAAGTACCTCGTGGAGGAAGTTCAACGAAGTCCTTCAACACAACAAACCTAATTCGTCATTAAAATGTTTTAATACGTTTTAATAACTTACCAAAAGCCGTCTGCCAGCGCCCCCATAACAGCAACACCTGTTAGCATGTAGCTCCACCGAGTAGCCCACCGAGTCCGCTCCGCTGCGCAGTTACGGGCAGTCCAGTTTAGCTGCGGCTTCAAAAAGGCTGTCGGCTTTGTTATTCCAAGTTAGCTGGGTGTCCCCCGATATCTTCTGCTTCCAGTCCGACATCGAGGCGAGCTCCAGGAACCTCTGATCGCACAAAGCCGGCTGTCTGCTGCAGGTCCGGTTTAGCATGTTAGCCTTAGCTCATACCATGAGCTGCTGGTCTCGCGCGGCGCTGTAGGAACGCTCGGCGGTGTGATCGCAGCTGCTGCTCCAGTCCTGAGACATTCACAGAGTTCAGAGGAGTGTTTCCAGTTAATTTATCCGTATGAGGCATCCTCTTATGGGAGAAACAGTCCTCCAAAAGCCGACTGCCGAACTAATGAATGTAAAATGGCGGAGGCGGTATTTCCTGGTTCTTCTTCTTCTTCTATAGAGTTGAATGGCGGTTGGCGAACTCATATTAAGCGCATTACCGCCACCTGGTTCCCGCAGGAAGTTGTTCAAAAAAGCACGAAATTATTTAAAAATAATAATAATGATACTTAACGTATTTATAAAGCCATTTGTAAAAACAGCCAACAGTGCAGCTTTAAGTAGCAAATGGGGTATTTTAGTTTTTTATATGAAGTAATAGATGTGTTTTTTTTTTAAAACAATAAAAAAACTTTTTTTTTATTGAAAGTTAGTAAGGTAAACATTTTTCTTTGATAATGCAGTTGATAATTACTTTTATTTACTTTGTTCTCTGAAATAAATTAGTAAAAATATGTTTTTGTCTGAATTATGGTGATTTTATGGTTCTGAAAATAACATGAGTGCTGCTTCTGGCTACAAGATTCAGATCTTGTAGCCAGAAGCAGCACTCATAAATTACAGGTAAGCCATTTGATCGGTGATCGGTGATCGGTTTATGTGATCGGCTCACATATAGGCAATCGGTTTTTTGATCGGTATCGGTGATCGTCACACATAGGTGATCGGTATCGGTATCGGTTTCAAAAAACCTGATCGGCACATCCCTACTTACAACATTAGATTCATCATAGGAGAATGTGTGAAAATAAAGTTAGACAAGCAGGCATGAGTTACAGAGAATTAGTCATATCAATAGCTAAATAATATACAGCAGGGGAGTCCAAACATTTTGTCACATGGGCCAAAATCATAAAGTCAGAAGGACTTGAGGGCCAAAACTATTTTTCCTTTATCGGACGACACAAAACAGCAAATTTGTAGCTGTTAGTTTATAAAATATTGAGGTGCAGGTGAATCAACCACTGACTTTAGCACTAAGTTAGTGCGGGGCAGAATTTCTGGGGGCGTGGCAGTATTGTGGCATAAAAGGTACGATCAGCTGATTAAAGTGATTAGACTGGATGTTGACTGGGCTATAGGAATAGAGTTCAGCTTCAGGGATAAAAAGTTCATTATACTGAATATATATACACCTTATGAAAGCCCCGAGAATGAAGATGAATATCTTAATAGGCTGGCATATATTGTGTCATTTATTCAGGACAATCCATCCACTTGTTTTTTTATTGTGGGGGATATGAATGCTGACGTGACAGATTGTAAGTCATTATTTGCCAATCACTTAAAGCAATTTTGTTCCAGCAATAAGTTGATCCTATCCAGTGAAGTGCTCTTGCCTGTAGATAGCTACACTTACATTAGTGAGGCTTGGTACACAACTTCGTGGTTGGACCACTGCATCTGCACGGAGGATGCACATACCTCTTTAAAGACCATCAGGATTAATTATGAATTTGCAACATCTGATCATATCCCTGTCTCCTTGTCTATAGATATGGGTACAGGTAACCCCCGACCTACGAACGAGTTTGGGACCTAAGAACCGTTCGCAGCTCGATCCGTTCGTAGGTAGGGGGTGAAAATTATTTAAAAAAAAAAATTCATTCATTCATTCATTCATTCAACCTTTATTTATCATGCTAACGGAGCGCGCGCACACATTTAAGCATGTACAGTAGTGTACTGTAATGTTAAACATTGCTATTCACATTTACAGAATAAATAAAAATATATTTTCTTACTTTGAGATGGTCATAGCCGACATCTTAGGTTGCCATGCGTTGTTGTTATCAGGCCGAGCAGCGCGACGAGCAAACCACGGGAGCTGCTCGAGGCCTGTGTTAGCTCTCGAGGCCTGTGTTAGCTTCTGCTAGCCAGGCCATGAGCTGGTGTTGGAGCGGCGGTGCGGCCCAATCGGCCATCAATCTGCAGCTGCTTCTCCGCCTGAGACGTCCACAGAGCTCACAGAGCGATTCCAGATAGTAATTAATCCATATGAGGCAATCCTGATCAACAAGTCTTCCAAACCTTGCTGCCTGTAGCCGTGACTAACCCTAAGATGGCTGGCCTCCGGTGACTGGCGACCTTCTTCCTGTTATGACCGACCTTCTTCCTGTTATGACCGGAAGTTGCACAATTATTGCGCAATCATGACAAAAATGATCAGAAATGATCATTTTTTATCATAATTATTATTTATAAAGCCTTTAAAACAACCACAGCTGCAACAAAGTGATGTACACATGAAATTAAGAACATTTAAACACAAAAAAAAAAAATAATATTTTTTTTTTTTTTTTTTTTTTTTTAATACAGTAATTTCATATTTTTATTAAATATGATACGTTCGTAGGTCCCGTGGTTCGCAGGTCGATGGGGTCGTAGGTCGGGGGTTTGCTGTAATCTACCAGCCCTTTTGCCTGAAAACAATGACAGGCGAGAAGGAAAAATAAATTGGGACAATCTGAATGAGCAGGAGCTGAATCTATACTGCACCCAGTCTGAAACCTTGCTGAATACTATTGTTTTGCCAAAAAGTGCAGTGAGATGTTCGGACATGAACTGCAAAAATACGCAACATGGCACAGAGTTGTGCTCTCTATATGAGGAAGTGTTAAAATCACTTCTTATCTCAAGTAGATCTTTGCACAAAATTAAAAAGCATCAAGCCAAGCCAGGGTGGAATGAATATGCAAAAGAACTTCATGCTGAAGCCAGAAGGGCTTTTAAACTGTGGGCTGAATCAGGCAAACCTACACATGGTCCAGTATTTGATTTTAAGAAGAGGACAAATGCTAATTTTAAATATGTTTTACGATTTATTAAGAGGAATGAAAACGCACTTAAATCTGAGTCACTTGCAATGAAATTACAACATAACTGTCCTACAGAATTCTGGAAAGAAATTAAAAGAGTCAATAATGTAAAAACCTCCTTGCCAACAAACATTGATGGTGCAAATGGACCAGATGAAATTATGCAATTATGGAAGGAACACTATCATGAACTGTTTAACCGTAATAAAAGTAATCCCTTTGTGTTGAACGACATAGACAAACATGAAGATGTTACTATTTCTGCACAAGAAGTTGTGGATATTGTTATGAAGCTGAAAAATAATAAGGCATGTGGCGCGGATAAGATATCCGCAGAGCATTTAAAATTTGCAAGCAGGAAACTTTTTCCCTTGCTTGCCATTTGTTTTACTGGGTTTTTAATTCATGGCATTTTACCAGATTCTATACTGTCTGTGATTTTAGTGCCTATTGTTAAGAATAAGGCTGGTAAGATAAATAGCAAAGACAACTATCGACCTATAGCTCTAGCCAGTATTTTATCAAAGGTCTTGGAGAGAGCTATGTTAAACAGAATGGAGAAGTTTCTCCTGACTTCCGATAATCAGTTTGGCTTCAAACCAAACCTTGGCACTGATATGTGCATTTTTGCTCTCAAGGAGATCTTGGATCTATACAATAGGCATAATACCACAATTTTTACGTGTTTTATAGATGCTTCAAAAGCGTTTGATTATGTAAACCATGGGAAATTGTTTCATAAATTGCATGAAAGAGGAGTACCAAAATATCTTTTAAGAATCTTAGTGTATTGGTATGCTCACCAGTCCATGTGTGTAAAATGGGGAAAATCTGTTTCATCGTCTTTTTATGTGAGTAATGGTGTGCGACAAGGCAGCATTTTGTCTCCTTGCTTTTTTAACGTGTATATGGATGATTTATCTAAACTGCTGAATCAATGTAGGACTGGTTGTTGGGTTGGTAATAGAACCATCAACCACCTAATGTATGCTGATGATCTTGTTATATTTTGTCCATATAGTGCTGGTCTGCAGCAACTGTTAAGAGTTTGCTCGCAGTATGGACTGGACTTTGACATCAAATATAATGCAATAAAAAGTATCATCATGATTATCAGGAGCAAAGAGGACACTAAATTATCTTTCCCTGACTTCACTCTGTCTGGCAACATCCTCAAAGTCAGTGAGGAGGTGAAATACTTGGGACATTACATAACCGCTGACCTGTCTGATGACAGGGACATTTACAGGCAGCGTTGTATGCAATATGTACAAGCTAATGTGCTTCTTCGGAGGTTCTCTATGTGCTCAGTGTCTGTAAAAACTGCACTCTTCAAAACATATTGTACCCCAATGTACACTGCACACCTGTGGCGGCATTACAGAAAGAGCAGTATGCATAAACTACAGGTGGCATACAATGATGGCATGAGGATGCTGCTTAAGGTGCCGCGATGGAGTAGTGCCAGCCAGATGTTTGCAAATGCCAATGTACCAACTTGTGCAGCTGTGCTTCGTAACCTTATGTACAGATGTATGTGTAGGCTAACAAACTCTGCAAATAGCATCATCTATACTCTGACCAACCCTGCACAAA
>JBBPBX010065719.1:0-19880 GCA_038048925.1 Garcialebias charrua | reverse complement strand
GGCACTTTCCTAGCCCCGGGGAGCCACCGTTGAAGGTGCCCCGGGCGGCAGATTCACCCCTCCCAGGGCCTGGACACTTCCCGGGGGACACCCTGGCCGTCTATCATGGGGCGCTGCCTAGGTGGGGACCCAGACCATACACCCATACCTCCGGACCCGGCGGCCACTCACCCTCTCCCCCCCCCACACCCCGTTGAACCTGCCCCGGGCGGCTGTTTCGCTCCTCCGGGGACATGTCCCAGGCCCTGGACACTTCCCTGGGGACACCCTGGCCGTCTATCATGGGGCGCTGCCTCGGGGGGGACCCAGACCATACACCCAGACCTCCGGACCCGGCGGCCACCCACCGTCTCCCCCGCCACACCCCGGAGAACCTGCCCCGGGCGGCCGATTCGCTCCTCCGGGGACATGTCCCAGGCCCTGGACACTTCCCTGGGGACACCCTGGCCGTCTATCATGGGGCGCTGCCTCGGGGGGGACCCAGACCACACACCCACACCGCCGGACCCGGCTGCCACCCACCGTCTCCCCCCCACACCCAGGTGAACCTGCCCCGGGCAGCTGTTTCGCTCCTCCGGGGGACATGTCCCAGGCCCTGGACACTTCCCTGGGGACACCCTGGCCGTCTATCATGGGGCGCTGCATAGGTGGGGACCCAGACCACACACCCATACCTCCAGACCCGGCGGCCACCCACCGTCTCCCCCCCCACACCCCGGAGAAGGTGCCCAGGGCGGCCGTTTCACTCCTCCGGGGACATGTCCCAGGCCCTGGACACTTCCCTGGGGACACCCTGGCCGTCTATCATGGGGCGCTGCCTCGGGGGGGACCCAGACCACACACCCACACCGCCGGACCCGGCTGCCACCCACCGTCTCCCCCCCACACCCCGGAGAAGGTGCCCAGGGCGGCCGATTCGCTCCTCCGGGGACATGTCCCAGGCCCTGGACACTTCCCTGGGGACACCCTGGCCGTCTATCATGGGGCGCTGCATAGGTGGGGACCCAGACCATACACCCAGACCTCCAGACCCGGCGGCCACCCACCGTCTCACCCCCCACACCCCGGAGAAGGTGCCCAGGGCGGCCGTTTCACTCCTCCGGGGACATGTCCCAGGCCCTGGACACTTCCCTGGGGACACCCTGGCCGTCTATCATGGGGCGCTGCCTCGGGGGGGACCCAGACCACACACCCACACCGCCGGACCCGGCTGCCACCCACCGTCTCCCCCCCACACCCCGGAGAAGGTGCCCAGGGCGGCCGATTCGCTCCTCCGGGGACATGTCCCAGGCCCTGGACACTTCCCTGGGGACACCCTGGCCGTCTATCATGGGGCGCTGCATAGGTGGGGACCCAGACCATACACCCAGACCTCCAGACCCGGCGGCCACCCACCGTCTCACCCCCCACACCCCGGAGAAGGTGCCCAGGGCGGCCGTTTCACTCCTCCGGGGACATGTCCCAGGCCCTGGACACTTCCCTGGGGACACCCTGGCCGTCTATCATGGGGCGCTGCCTCGGGGGGGACCCAGACCATACACCCATACCGCCGGACCCGGCTGCCACCCACCGTCTCCCCCCCACACCCCGGAGAACCTGCCCCGGGCGGCCGATTCGCTCCTCCGGGGACATGTCCCAGGCCCTGGACACTTCCCTGGGGACACCCTGGCCGTCTATCATGGGGCGCTGCATAGGTGGGGACCCAGACCATACACCCAGACCTCCAGACCCGGCGGCCACCCACCGTCTCACCCCCCACACCCCGGAGAAGGTGCCCAGGGCGGCCGTTTCACTCCTCCGGGGACATGTCCCAGGCCCTGGACACTTCCCTGGGGACACCCTGGCCGTCTATCATGGGGCGCTGCCTCGGGGGGGACCCAGACCATACACCCATACCGCCGGACCCGGCTGCCACCCACCGTCTCCCCCCCACACCCCGGAGAACCTGCCCCGGGCGGCCGATTCGCTCCTCCGGGGACATGTCCCAGGCCCTGGACACTTCCCTGGGGACACCCTGGCCGTCTATCATGGGGCGCTGCATAGGTGGGGACCCAGACCATACACCCAGACCTCCAGACCCGGCGGCCACCCACCGTCTCACCCCCCACACCCCGGAGAAGGTGCCCAGGGCGGCCGTTTCACTCCTCCGGGGACATGTCCCAGGCCCTGGACACTTCCCTGGGGACACCCTGGCCGTCTATCATGGGGCGCTGCCTCGGGGGGGACCCAGACCACACACCCACACCGCCGGACCCGGCTGCCACCCACCGTCTCCCCCCCACACCCAGGTGAACCTGCCCCGGGCGGCCGATTCGCTCCTCCGGGGACATGTCCCAGGCCCTGGACACTTCCCTGGGGACACCCTGGCCGTCTATCATGGGGCGCTGCATAGGTGGGGACCCAGACCATACACCCAGACCTCCAGACCCGGCGGCCACCCACCGTCTCACCCCCCACACCCCGGAGAAGGTGCCCAGGGCGGCCGTTTCACTCCTCCGGGGACATGTCCCAGGCCCTGGACACTTCCCTGGGGACACCCTGGCCGTCTATCATGGGGCGCTGCCTCGGGGGGGACCCAGACCACACACCCACACCGCCGGACCCGGCTGCCACCCACCGTCTCCCCCCCACACCCAGGTGAACCTGCCCCGGGCAGCTGTTTCGCTCCTCCGGGGGACATGTCCCAGGCCCTGGACACTTCCCTGGGGACACCCTGGCCGTCTATCATGGGGTGCTGCATAGGTGGGGACCCAGACCATACACCCATACCTCCAGACCCGGCGGCCACCCACCGTTTCCCCCCACACACCCCGTTGAACCTGCCCCGGGCGGCCGATTCGCACCTCCGGGGACATGTCCCAGGCCCTGGACACTTCTCTGGGGACACCCTGGCCGTCTATCATGGGGCGCTGCATAGGTGGGGACCCAGACCATACACCCACACCGCCGGACCCGGCTGCCACCCACCGTGTGCCCTCCACACCCCGGAGAACCTGCCCCAGGAGGCCGATTCGCACCTCCTGGGACATGTCCCAGGGCCTGGACACTTCCCTGGGGACACCCTGGCCGTCTATCATGGTCCGATGCTTCGGGGGGGACCCAGACCATACACCCACACCGCCGGACCCGGCTGCCACCCACCGTGTGCCCCCCACACCCCGTTGAACCTGCCCCGGGCGGCCGATTCGCACCTCCGGGGACATGTCCCAGGCCCTGGACACTTCCCTGGGGACACCCTGGCCGTCTATCATGGGGCGCTGCCTCGGGGGGGACCCAGACCACACACCCACACCGCCGGACCCGGCTGCCACCCACCGTCTCCCCCCCACACCCAGGTGAACCTGCCCCGGGCGGCCGATTCGCTCCTCCGGGGACATGTCCCAGGCCCTGGACACTTCCCTGGGGACACCCTGGCCGTCTATCATGGGGCGCTGCATAGGTGGGGACCCAGACCATACACCCAGACCTCCGGACCCGGCGGCCACACACCGTCTCACCCCCCACACCCCGGAGAACCTGCCCCAGGAGGCTGTTTCGCTCCTCCGGGGGACATCTCCCAGGCCCTGGACACTTCCCTGGGGACACCCTGGCCGTCTATCATGGGGCGCTGCATAGGTGGGGACCCAGACCATACACCCAGACCTCCAGACCCGGCGGCCACCCACCGTCTCACCCCCCACACCCCGGAGAACCTGCCCAGGGCGGCCGTTTCACTCCTCCGGGGACATGTCCCAGGCCCTGGACACTTCCCTGGGGACACCCTGGCCGTCTATCATGGGGCGCTGCCTCGGGGGGGACCCAGACCACACACCCACACCGCCGGACCCGGCTGCCACCCACCGTCTCCCCCCCACACCCAGGTGAACCTGCCCCGGGCGGCCGATTCGCTCCTCCGGGGACATGTCCCAGGCCCTGGACACTTCCCTGGGGACACCCTGGCCGTCTATCATGGGGCGCTGCATAGGTGGGGACCCAGACCATACACCCAGACCTCCAGACCCGGCGGCCACCCACCGTCTCACCCCCCACACCCCGGAGAAGGTGCCCAGGGCGGCCGTTTCACTCCTCCGGGGACATGTCCCAGGCCCTGGACACTTCCCTGGGGACACCCTGGCCGTCTATCATGGGGCGCTGCCTCGGGGGGGACCCAGACCACACACCCACACCGCCGGACCCGGCTGCCACCCACCGTCTCCCCCCCACACCCAGGTGAACCTGCCCCGGGCGGCCGATTCGCTCCTCCGGGGACATGTCCCAGGCCCTGGACACTTCCCTGGGGACACCCTGGCCGTCTATCATGGGGCGCTGCATAGGTGGGGACCCAGACCATACACCCAGACCTCCAGACCCGGCGGCCACCCACCGTCTCCCCCCCACACCCCGGAGAACCTGCCCCGGGCGGCCGATTCGCTCCTCCGGGGACATGTCCCAGGCCCTGGACACTTCCCTGGGGACACCCTGGCCGTCTATCATGGGGCGCTGCCTCGGGGGGGACCCAGACCACACACCCACACCGCCGGACCCGGCTGCCACCCACCGTCTCCCCCCCACACCCAGGTGAACCTGCCCCGGGCAGCTGTTTCGCTCCTCCGGGGGACATGTCCCAGGCCCTGGACACTTCCCTGGGGACACCCTGGCCGTCTATCATGGGGCGCTGCATAGGTGGGGACCCAGACCACACACCCATACCTCCAGACCCGGCGGCCACCCACCGTCTCCCCCCCCACACCCCGGAGAAGGTGCCCAGGGCGGCCGTTTCACTCCTCCGGGGACATGTCCCAGGCCCTGGACACTTCCCTGGGGACACCCTGGCCGTCTATCATGGGGCGCTGCCTCGGGGGGGACCCAGACCACACACCCACACCGCCGGACCCGGCTGCCACCCACCGTCTCCCCCCCACACCCCGGAGAAGGTGCCCAGGGCGGCCGATTCGCTCCTCCGGGGACATGTCCCAGGCCCTGGACACTTCCCTGGGGACACCCTGGCCGTCTATCATGGGGCGCTGCATAGGTGGGGACCCAGACCATACACCCAGACCTCCAGACCCGGCGGCCACCCACCGTCTCACCCCCCACACCCCGGAGAAGGTGCCCAGGGCGGCCGTTTCACTCCTCCGGGGACATGTCCCAGGCCCTGGACACTTCCCTGGGGACACCCTGGCCGTCTATCATGGGGCGCTGCCTCGGGGGGGACCCAGACCACACACCCACACCGCCGGACCCGGCTGCCACCCACCGTCTCCCCCCCACACCCCGGAGAAGGTGCCCCGGGCGGCCGATTCGCTCCTCCGGGGACATGTCCCAGGCCCTGGACACTTCCCTGGGGACACCCTGGCCGTCTATCATGGGGCGCTGCATAGGTGGGGACCCAGACCATACACCCAGACCTCCAGACCCGGCGGCCACCCACCGTCTCACCCCCCACACCCCGGAGAAGGTGCCCAGGGCGGCCGTTTCACTCCTCCGGGGACATGTCCCAGGCCCTGGACACTTCCCTGGGGACACCCTGGCCGTCTATCATGGGGCGCTGCCTCGGGGGGGACCCAGACCATACACCCATACCGCCGGACCCGGCTGCCACCCACCGTCTCCCCCCCACACCCCGGAGAACCTGCCCCGGGCGGCCGATTCGCTCCTCCGGGGACATGTCCCAGGCCCTGGACACTTCCCTGGGGACACCCTGGCCGTCTATCATGGGGCGCTGCATAGGTGGGGACCCAGACCATACACCCAGACCTCCAGACCCGGCGGCCACCCACCGTCTCACCCCCCACACCCCGGAGAAGGTGCCCAGGGCGGCCGTTTCACTCCTCCGGGGACATGTCCCAGGCCCTGGACACTTCCCTGGGGACACCCTGGCCGTCTATCATGGGGCGCTGCCTCGGGGGGGACCCAGACCATACACCCATACCGCCGGACCCGGCTGCCACCCACCGTCTCCCCCCCACACCCCGGAGAACCTGCCCCGGGCGGCCGATTCGCTCCTCCGGGGACATGTCCCAGGCCCTGGACACTTCCCTGGGGACACCCTGGCCGTCTATCATGGGGCGCTGCATAGGTGGGGACCCAGACCATACACCCAGACCTCCAGACCCGGCGGCCACCCACCGTCTCACCCCCCACACCCCGGAGAAGGTGCCCAGGGCGGCCGTTTCACTCCTCCGGGGACATGTCCCAGGCCCTGGACACTTCCCTGGGGACACCCTGGCCGTCTATCATGGGGCGCTGCCTCGGGGGGGACCCAGACCACACACCCACACCGCCGGACCCGGCTGCCACCCACCGTCTCCCCCCCACACCCAGGTGAACCTGCCCCGGGCGGCCGATTCGCTCCTCCGGGGACATGTCCCAGGCCCTGGACACTTCCCTGGGGACACCCTGGCCGTCTATCATGGGGCGCTGCATAGGTGGGGACCCAGACCATACACCCAGACCTCCAGACCCGGCGGCCACCCACCGTCTCACCCCCCACACCCCGGAGAAGGTGCCCAGGGCGGCCGTTTCACTCCTCCGGGGACATGTCCCAGGCCCTGGACACTTCCCTGGGGACACCCTGGCCGTCTATCATGGGGCGCTGCCTCGGGGGGGACCCAGACCACACACCCACACCGCCGGACCCGGCTGCCACCCACCGTCTCCCCCCCACACCCAGGTGAACCTGCCCCGGGCAGCTGTTTCGCTCCTCCGGGGGACATGTCCCAGGCCCTGGACACTTCCCTGGGGACACCCTGGCCGTCTATCATGGGGTGCTGCATAGGTGGGGACCCAGACCATACACCCATACCTCCAGACCCGGCGGCCACCCACCGTTTCCCCCCACACACCCCGTTGAACCTGCCCCGGGCGGCCGATTCGCACCTCCGGGGACATGTCCCAGGCCCTGGACACTTCTCTGGGGACACCCTGGCCGTCTATCATGGGGCGCTGCATAGGTGGGGACCCAGACCATACACCCACACCGCCGGACCCGGCTGCCACCCACCGTGTGCCCTCCACACCCCGGAGAACCTGCCCCAGGAGGCCGATTCGCACCTCCTGGGACATGTCCCAGGGCCTGGACACTTCCCTGGGGACACCCTGGCCGTCTATCATGGTCCGATGCTTCGGGGGGGACCCAGACCATACACCCACACCGCCGGACCCGGCTGCCACCCACCGTGTGCCCCCCACACCCCGTTGAACCTGCCCCGGGCGGCCGATTCGCACCTCCGGGGACATGTCCCAGGCCCTGGACACTTCCCTGGGGACACCCTGGCCGTCTATCATGGGGCGCTGCCTCGGGGGGGACCCAGACCACACACCCACACCGCCGGACCCGGCTGCCACCCACCGTCTCCCCCCCACACCCAGGTGAACCTGCCCCGGGCGGCCGATTCGCTCCTCCGGGGACATGTCCCAGGCCCTGGACACTTCCCTGGGGACACCCTGGCCGTCTATCATGGGGCGCTGCATAGGTGGGGACCCAGACCATACACCCAGACCTCCGGACCCGGCGGCCACACACCGTCTCACCCCCCACACCCCGGAGAACCTGCCCCAGGAGGCTGTTTCGCTCCTCCGGGGGACATCTCCCAGGCCCTGGACACTTCCCTGGGGACACCCTGGCCGTCTATCATGGGGCGCTGCCTCGGGGGGGACCCAGACCATACACCCAGACCTCCGGACCCGGCGGCCACACACCGTCTCACCCCCCACACCCCGGAGAAGGTGCCCCGGGCGGCCGATTCGCTCCTCCGGGGACATGTCCCAGGCCCTGGACACTTCCCTGGGGACACCCTGGCCGTCTATCATGGGGCGCTGCATAGGTGGGGACCCAGACCATACACCCAGACCTCCAGACCCGGCGGCCACCCACCGTCTCACCCCCACACACCCCGGAGAACCTGCCCAGGGCGGCCGTTTCACTCCTCCGGGGACATGTCCCAGGCCCTGGACACTTCCCTGGGGACACCCTGGCCGTCTATCATGGGGCGCTGCCTCGGGGGGGACCCAGACCACACACCCACACCGCCGGACCCGGCTGCCACCCACCGTCTCCCCCCCACACCCAGGTGAACCTGCCCCGGGCGGCCGATTCGCTCCTCCGGGGACATGTCCCAGGCCCTGGACACTTCCCTGGGGACACCCTGGCCGTCTATCATGGGGCGCTGCATAGGTGGGGACCCAGACCATACACCCAGACCTCCAGACCCGGCGGCCACCCACCGTCTCACCCCCCACACCCCGGAGAAGGTGCCCAGGGCGGCCGTTTCACTCCTCCGGGGACATGTCCCAGGCCCTGGACACTTCCCTGGGGACACCCTGGCCGTCTATCATGGGGCGCTGCCTCGGGGGGGACCCAGACCACACACCCACACCGCCGGACCCGGCTGCCACCCACCGTCTCCCCCCCACACCCAGGTGAACCTGCCCCGGGCAGCTGTTTCGCTCCTCCGGGGGACATGTCCCAGGCCCTGGACACTTCCCTGGGGACACCCTGGCCGTCTATCCTGGTCCGATGCCTCGGGGGGGACCCAGACCACACACCCACACCGCCGGACCCGGCTGCCACCCACCGTTTCCCCGCAACACCCCCCGGTTTGCGTGGCCGTTTCCAACGGCCGTACAAAACGCGTCCCCTAAATGGGGTTAGGGGACAGGTTAGGGAATGGGTTGCACAGAGTTAGGGGAAGCCTGGTCCGTACGCACCCTGGGGGGCTACCTGGGACTTCACCCAGGGAGGGAGCGCTTGGTCCTGGCTGCAGATCCTCCACCTGCACCCTGGAGGTCCAGAACCGGCGGACCCCCAGTGCCAAACATGCCCGCCTTCGGTACTCCATACTCGGGTAAAACCCCAGCCGGAGCCCCCTCCCTGCCTAGAACCAGGAACCTTGCGCTCCGTCCGAACCTGCAGACCCACACTTAAGCACCCTCCCTGGGTTAAGACAAGCTATCCGCGCCGCCCAGACCTCCGTGGTCCTGGTGTTCCAACTAAAAACCTGTGGTGCTGGTGCTCCAACCAAAAATAGACTAACAGTCTATGGTACTTTACAGGGGAGGGCTTAAGTCTCGTGTCCCACGCACCCTCCCCTTCTCGGACACGCTCCCCACGAACCCGGCCTCCTCATCCCTGGAGCTCTGCCACCTCCAGAACCTGGCTTACCAGGCGAACCTGCGTACCCACACTTAAGCACCCTCCCTGGGTTAAGACAAGCTATCCGCGCCGCCCAGACCTCCGTGGTCCTGGTGTTCCAACTAAAAACCTGTGGTTCTGGTGCTCCAACCAAAAATTGGGGGAACACCAGCTCGTGCGTCCGAGGGAGACTCTCCTGCTCGGACACGTCCCGCGCCAACCTGGCCTCCTCACCTCTGGAGCTCTGCCACCTCCAGGGTGAGCACCCACCGTTCACAGCTCCTGCGTCCGAGGGAGACTCTCCTGCTCGGACACGTCCCGCACCAACCTGGCCTCCTCACCTCTGGAGCTCTGCCACCTCCAGGGTGAGCACCCACGGTTCAAAGCTCCTGCGTCCGAGGGAGACTCTCCTGCTCGGACACGTCCCGCGCCAACCTGGCCTCCTCACCTCTGGAGCTCTGCCACCTCCAGGATGAGCGCCCACGTTTCACCGCTCGTGCGTCCGAAGAAGGGCCACCCTCCTCGGACACGCTCCGCGCCACCCCGGCCTCCTCATCTCTAGAGCTCTGCCACCTCCAGGATGAGCTTTCACCGCTCGTGCGTCCGACGGAGGCTCTCCTGCCCGGACACGCGTCGCGCCAACCCGGCCTCCTCATCTCTGGAGCTCTGCCACCTCCAGGATGAGCCCCCACTTCCACCGCTCGTGCGTCCGAAGAAGGGCCACCCTCCTCGGACACGCTCCGCGCCACCCCGGCGTCCTCACCTCTGGAGCTCTGCCACCTCCAGGATGAGCTTTCACCGCTCGTGCGTCCGACGGAGGCTCTCCTGCCCGGACACGCGTCGCGCCAACCCGGCCTCCTCATCTCTGGAGCTCTGCCACCTCCAGGATGAGCCCCCACTTTCACCGCTCGTGCGTCCGAAGAAGGGCCACCCTCCTCGGACACGCTCCATGCCACCCCGGCGTCCTCACCTCTGGAGCTCTGCCACCTCCAGGATGAGTCCCCACTTCCACCGCTCGTGTGTCCGACGAAGGGCCACCCTCCTCGGACACGCTCCGCGCCACCCCGGCCTCCTCATCTCTAGAGCTCTGCCACCTCCAGGATGAGCTTTCACCGCTCGTGCGTCCGACGGAGGCTCTCCTGCCCGGACACGCGTCGCGCCAACCCGGCCTCCTCATCTCTGGAGCTCTGCCACCTCCAGGATGAGCCCCCACTTTCACCGCTCGTGCGTCCGAAGAAGGGCCACCCTCCTCGGACACGCTCCATGCCACCCCGGCGTCCTCACCTCTGGAGCTCTGCCACCTCCAGGATGAGTCCCCACTTCCACCGCTCGTGTGTCCGACGAAGGGCCACCCTCCTCGGACACGCGTCGCGCCAACCCGGCCTCCTCATCTCTGGAGCTCTGCCACCTCCAGGATGAGCCCCCACTTCCACCGCTCGTGCGTCCGAAGAAGGGCCACCCTCCTCGGACACGCTCCGCGCCACCCCGGCCTCCTCATCTCTAGAGCTCTGCCACCTCCAGGATGAGCTTTCACCGCTCGTGCGTCCGACGGAGGCTCTCCTGCCCGGACACGCGTCGCGCCAACCCGGCCTCCTCATCTCTGGAGCTCTGCCACCTCCAGGATGAGCCCCCACTTTCACCGCTCGTGCGTCCGAAGAAGGGCCACCCTCCTCGGACACGCTCCATACCACCCCGGCGTCCTCACCTCTGGAGCTCTGCCACCTCCAGGATGAGTCCCCACTTCCACCGCTCGTGTGTCCGACGAAGGGCCACCCTCCTCGGACACGCTCCGCGCCACCCCGGCCTCCTCATCTCTAGAGCTCTGCCACCTCCAGGATGAGCTTTCACCGCTCGTGCGTCCGACGGAGGCTCTCCTGCCCGGACACGCGTCGCGCCAACCCGGCCTCCTCATCTCTGGAGCTCTGCCACCTCCAGGATGAGCCCCCACTTCCACCGCTCGTGCGTCCGAAGAAGGGCCACCCTCCTCGGACACGCTCCGCGCCACCCCGGCCTCCTCATCTCTAGAGCTCTGCCACCTCCAGGATGAGCTTTCACCGCTCGTGCGTCCGACGGAGGCTCTCCTGCCCGGACACGCGTCGCGCCAACCCGGCCTCCTCATCTCTGGAGCTCTGCCACCTCCAGGATGAGTCCCCACTTTCACCGCTCGTGCGTCCGAAGAAGGGCCACCCTCCTCGGACACGCTCCATGCCACCCCGGCGTCCTCACCTCTGGAGCTCTGCCACCTCCAGGATGAGTCCCCACTTCCACCGCTCGTGTGTCCGACGAAGGGCCACCCTCCTCGGACACGCTCCGCGCCACCCCGGCGTCCTCACCTCTGGAGCTCTGCCACCTCCAGGATGAGTCCCCACTTCCACCGCTCGTGTGTCCGACGAATGGCCACCCTCCTCGGACACGCTCCGCGCCACCCCGGCCTCCTCATCTCTAGAGCTCTGCCACCTCCAGGATGAGCTTTCACCGCTCGTGCGTCCGACGGAGGCTCTCCTACCCGGACACGCGTCGCGCCAACCTGGCCTCCTCATCTCTGGAGCTCTGCCACCTCCAGGACCAGCGCCCACCGTTCACAGCTCCTGCGTCCGACGGAGACTCTCCTGCTCGGACACGCTCCGCGCCATCCCGGCCTCCTCATCTGTGGAGCTCTGCCACCTCCAGGATTAATGCCCACACTTCACAGCTCGTGCGTCCGACGGAGACTCTCCTGCTCGGACACGCTCCGCGCCATCCCGGCCTCCTCATCTCTGGAGCTCTGCCACCTCCAGGACCAGCGCCCACACTTCCCAGCTCCTGCGTCCGACGGAGGCTCTCCTGCTCGGACACGCTCCGCGCCATCCCGGCCTCCTCATCTCTGGAGCTCTGCCACCTCCAGAACCTCGAGCACCAGCCGAACCTGCGTACCCACACTTAAACACCATCCCTGGGTTAAGACCAGAGATCCGCGCCGCCCAGACCTCCATGGTCCTGGTGCACCAACCAAAAACTCTGTGAACTCTCTGTGGTACTGGTGTTCCATGGCCCTTCAGCGTTCCCTGCTACCTGGCCCCCTCTCCTGGAGGTCTCCCACCTCCAGCCTGGCAGAGCCTGGCATAGCCTAAGTCCCAGCCCGCGCCGAGACTCTATCATGGGACGCCGCTCCCGTCTACCTGGCCCCCTCTCCTGGAGGTCTCCCACCTCCAGCCTGGCAGAGCCTAAGTCCCAGCCCGCGCCGAGACTCCGTCATCGGTTACCGCCCCAGCTACCTGGCCCCCTCTCCTGGAGGTCTCCCACCTCCAGCCTGGCAGAGCCTAAGTCCCAGCCCGCGCTGAGACACCGTCATCGTTTACCGCCCCCAGCTACCTGGCTCCCTCTCCTGGAGGTCACCCACCTCCAGCCTGACAGAGCCTAAGTCCCAGCCCGCGCCAAGACTCTGTCATCGTTTACCGCCCCAGCTACCTGGCCCCCTCTCCTGGAGGTCACCCACCTCCAGCCTGGCAGAGAGCCTAAGTCCCAGCACGCGCCGAGACTCTGTCATCGGTGGTCCGTGCGCGTCGCACGTTGAATGGAGACGGTAGAGCCGTCGGAGACGCAGCCGACGGGCAGACGCGTCCGAGACTAAGGACCGAGCGTCGGCCCCGCCGCCGTGGCCCAACGTCACCTGTGCGACCGGTTGGGGGCCAGCAGTGCCCGGTAGGAGTCACCTGCCACAAAGGGCAGAATTGACTTCGACATACTAGGCAGCCATCCATCCCAGTTGATCGCACGGAGGCTCGTGGAGAGTCACGCCGACGGAACAATGCGACGGCAGGCCGCCGGTGCCCAACCAGCGTCGCCCGTCCCCCCCGGAGGGGGGAACGTGCGCCGTGGAGGGTCCCTTCGACATGCATACGCACCGGCCCCACCGCCACGGCCCAGCGTCGCCCGTCCACCCCAGAGGGGGGGAGCGTGCGCCGTGGAGGGTCGTGTCGACGGAACCCAACGAGACGGACGATGCCCGCGCGACCCAGCGTCGCCCGCATGGCTTAGTGACGAGCATATGCTACTGGCAGGATCAACCAGAGAGCCCCAGCTGCGCGGCAGGCCAGCGGCTCCCCCAGCTACGTCGGCCCCGCCGCCGCGGCCCAGCGTCGCCCGTCCCCCGGAGGGGCCGTGCCACGTGGAAGGTCGCGACGACGGAACACTGCGACGGCATCCCGCCGCGGCCCAGCGTCGCCCGTCCCCCGGAGGGGCCGTGCGCCGTGGAGGGTCGCGTCGAGGTAGCATACGCAATGGCGACGGCATCCCGCCGCGGCCCAGCGTCGCACGTCCCCCGAAGGGGCCGCGCGCCGTGGAGGGTCGCGTCGGGGTAGCATACGCCCGACGGAACAATGGCGACGGCATCCCGCCGCGGCCCAGCGGCGTCCGTCCCCCGGAGGGGCCGTGCGCCGTGGAGGGTCGCGTCGGGGTAGCATACGCACAAGGGAGACGATGCGACGGCATCCCGCCGGGGCCCAGCGTCGCCCGTCCCCCGGAGGGGCCGCGCGCCGTGGAGGGTCCGCGTCGGGGTAGCATACGCACAAGGGAGACGATGCGACGGCATCCCGCCGGGGCCCAGCGTCGCCCGTCCCCCGGAGGGGCCGAGCGCCGTGGAGGGTCCGCGTCGGGGTAGCATACGCACCGACTCCGCTACAGGCGAGCCGACAACGGGGCAACCATGTGGGGTCCGGAGTCATCCGCGAGCCCACGCGGTCCCCGGCCGTCCGTGAGAGCCGGGAGATCGCACCGCCAACAGAGTTTAAGAGAAACGGGTGTTTCGGAGTCCGATCACGCTGTGCCGGGGGGGGCCGCGCTCCGCCCTGTCCGGAGCCAGGTCCCGAAGCGCGCCGGAGCTCCTCGCCTTACCACTGGGACAGACCGGTCGTCTCGGCCTCGCTACCGATGGGTCGCGGCCAGGGCCCGGAGGCTGGACGAGCGGACGCCCGCTCGAGCGCCACCGGCCTTGCCCGGTCGCTGGAGGTGAGCCCGCATGCGATGGAGAACCTAGCTACCGAGGCCGTCGGGCCAGTAGAGCCTCCACGAGGACGGGCCGCGTTTGCTAGTCGATCGAAGTGACCAGGGGGGGCTGGAGGACGAGGCCCCAGCTCCGCCGCAGGGCGTGGAGCCGGGCGCCACCAGGGAAGCTCCGGAGAGCTGGAGAACCGAGCTGCCGAGGCCGTCGGACGGACCGGTCCGCGGGTAGAGCCTCCGGCACAGGGTCACTCGGGGGTCCGTCGCGTCGGAAATGAGTTCACCTGCGCGGTCTACCAGGCTACCGAGTCCGTAGGACGCACCGTTTTCGGGATAGAGCCAGCGGAAGGTCCCCGGCGCGCGCCGGAGCTCCGCTGAGAACCAGGGGGGCCGATGCTGAGCGGAAGCCCCACCGCGGGACTCCCTGCCTGGATAGGACGAGGCCCCAGCTCCGCCGCAGGGCGTGGAGCCGGGCGCCGACTGGGAAGCTCCAGGGAGCTGGAGAACCTGACTGCCGAGGCCGTCGGACGGACCGGTCCGCGGGTAGAGCCTCCGGCACAGGGTCGCTCGGGGTTCCATCGCGTCGGAAATGAGCTCACCTGCGCGGTCTACCAGGCTACCGAGTCCGTAGGACGCACCGTTTTCGGGATAGAGCCAGCGGAAGGTCCCCGGCGCGCGCCGGAGCTCCGCTGAGAACCAGGGGGACTGATGCTGAGAGGAAACCCCACCGCTGGGCTCCCTGCCTGGGCACGCGATGACGAGCTGGACCCCGGAGGGTCTGGCGGACCGGTACCGGCTCCGGACGAGGCGGTCCGGGGTTCCCACGTTGGGCGTTGCGTGGGAAATTAATAACCGCGCCCGCGGTCTACAGACGAAAAGTCCGCCAGACGCTTCGTTTTCCGGATAAAGCCATCCGAAGGTCCCCGGCGCGCGCCGGAGCTCCACTGAGAACCAGGCCGGCCATCGCTGCTCAGAAGCCCCAGAACGAGGCTCCATTGCTGGGTACACGAACCAGAAAGGCCCCCGGGGCGCCCTGGAGGTCCGCTCTGGACCGACGGAACCATGTACCAGGGCAGAAACATCGTGCCCAAGGTCGGTAACGACGAGGCGGACGCACTCGTCGCTCCGACATGGCCGGCCGAGCTCCACAAAACCAGATAATCGCGTTTAAAGGTGCGCCGAAACCTTCCAAAACCCACAGAAACTCAGCAAAAGTCGGATCGGGCAGTCAGGGAACTCCCTTGGCATCCCTGGAGGTCAAACACTTAGTGCATGGAGAGAAAAATTTAAGCGGATTTTTTCTAAGTGTCTTAAAAACTGGGTTTCTGAAATCGTTCCGGTGGGTGTTTTCAGGGTTGGCCAAACCTCCCCTGAGAAACGTCAAAAACAGGCAAATTCTTCAAAAGGTCTCCTGAAAAAACGTCTAAAATGCACGTTTGACGTTAAGTAGAGAAAACCCCTGCCTGAGAAACGTCAAAATTTTCAGACGTTTTTTCAGGCCAAGGGTTCGTCGATTTCGTCGATTTTCAAACGACCGTATCTCGGCCAATTTTGGGGCTAGAAGGAAACCGAGCAGGCCGAATTGAAGCTCTCGGTCTGTAGATGCGGAATAACGTCGAGTTTTACGTCCTAGCTCGATTTTTCACCGAGTTATGGACGTTTGAAATCGGGTCAAAAAACACCCGTTTTTCGCCGTTTTTGGCCTACGAACGCCCGTATCTCTCTCAATTTTCGGTCTAACGGAAATCCGAGCAGGCCGAATTAAAGGTCTGGGTCTGGCGGTGCGGATGGGTGTCGAGCTGCTTGGTCTAGCTCGTCGTACGGCAGAGATACGGCCGTTTGAAAAATAGTTGATTTTCGACTGCTTTTTAAACGCCCGTATCTCGCCCGCCGTTCGTGCTACGGGGAAACCGAGGGTCGGGTTGGAACGGGCTCAGTCCGTAGATGCGGAAAAATACCAAGTTTTATGCCGTAGCTCCATTTTTCATGAAGTTGTGGCCGTTTGACAACGGACCTTTAGACGCCCGTATCTCGCCCGCCGTTCGTGCTACGGGGAAACCGAGGGTCGGGTTGGAACGGGCTCAGTCCGTAGATGTGAATAGAGGTCAAGTTTTATGCCGTAGCTCCATTTTAAAATCGGAGGGTGGGCCTCGTATGCGGACAATACGGCAGGCGCAGCGGCTCGTCCATCCGCATATATCTCAGGCTAGGAAGGGCGTAGAGACGCGGTTCTCGCTGCGTTGGAAAGCTCTCGCTCTCGAGCCCCAGAAAAAGGCATCACACGACAGCTTGGGTCACCCGTATGGGTACCGGAGCCATGAGGCGCCGCTGGCGTAAGTCGAGGACTACCTGTAATTTCAAAACGCTAACTTGGGCTAGGAACGTGCTAAAAATACGGGGCTTGCATCGTTGCGAAGGTCTCGGCGAGACCTTCGCAACGATCCTAGGCAGGTGTTTCTGGCACTTTCCTAGCCCCGGGGAGCCACCGTTGAAGGTGCCCCGGGCGGCAGATTCACCCCTCCCAGGGCCTGGAGCCTGCCTGGGGGCCAGCCTCGGGGGCTAACCTGCTCCGGTGCCTCACTGGAGACCCAGACCATACACCCAGACCTCCGGACCGGGCGGCCACTCACCCTCTCCCCCCCCCCACACCCCGGAGAACGGCTTGGGTCACCCATCAACGCTCACTTTTCGCCCGTTTTTCGACTTTAAACGCCCGTATCTCTCTCAATTTTGGTGCTATCGTAAAAAGGAGCATACCAAATTAAAGGTCTCGGTCTGGCGATGCGGAAAAACGGCATGGTTTATGGTGTAGCCCGTCGGATGGCAGAGATACGGCCGCTTGAAAAATAGTTGTTTTACCTCGGACTTTCATACGCCCGTATCTCGCCCGCCGTTGGTGCTACGGGGAAGCCGACCGTCGGCTTTGGATCCGATAGGTCCGTAGATGCGGAAAAATGTCAAGCATTACGCCGTAGCTCAATTTTTTACGAAGTTGTGGCCGTTTGACAACGGACCTTTAGACGCCCGTATCTCGCCCGCCGTTCGTGCTACGGGGAAACCGAGGGTCGGGTTGGAACGGGCTCAGTCCGTAGATGTGAATAGAGGTCAAGTTTTATGCCGTAGCTCCATTTTAAAATCGGAGGGTGGGCCTCGTATGCGGACAATACGGCAGGCGCAGCGGCTCGTCCATCCGCATATATCTCAGGCTAGGAAGGGCGTAGAGACGCGGTTCTCGCTGCGTTGGAAAGCTCTCGCTCTCGAGCCCCAGAAAAAGGCATCACACGACAGCTTGGGTCACCCGTATGGGTACCGGAGCCATGAGGCGCCGCTGGCGTAAGTCGAGGACTACCTGTAATTTCAAAACGCTAACTTGGGCTAGGAACGTGCTAAAAATACGGGGCTTGCATCGTTGCGAAGGTCTCGGCGAGACCTTCGCAACGATCCTAGGCAGGTGTTTCTGGCACTTTCCTAGCCCCGGGGAGCCACCGTTGAAGGTGCCCCGGGCGGCAGATTCACCCCTCCCAGGGCCTGGACACTTCCCGGGGGACACCCTGGCCGTCTATCATGGGGCGCTGCCTAGGTGGGGACCCAGACCATACACCCATACCTCCGGACCCGGCGGCCACTCACCCTCTCCCCCCCCCACACCCCGTTGAACCTGCCCCGGGCGGCTGTTTCGCTCCTCCGGGGACATGTCCCAGGCCCTGGACACTTCCCTGGGGACACCCTGGCCGTCTATCATGGGGCGCTGCCTCGGGGGGGACCCAGACCATACACCCAGACCTCCGGACCCGGCGGCCACCCACCGTCTCCCCCGCCACACCCCGGAGAACCTGCCCCGGGCGGCCGATTCGCTCCTCCGGGGACATGTCCCAGGCCCTGGACACTTCCCTGGGGACACCCTGGCCGTCTATCATGGGGCGCTGCCTCGGGGGGGACCCAGACCACACACCCACACCGCCGGACCCGGCTGCCACCCACCGTCTCCCCCCCACACCCAGGTGAACCTGCCCCGGGCAGCTGTTTCGCTCCTCCGGGGGACATGTCCCAGGCCCTGGACACTTCCCTGGGGACACCCTGGCCGTCTATCATGGGGCGCTGCATAGGTGGGGACCCAGACCACACACCCATACCTCCAGACCCGGCGGCCACCCACCGTCTCCCCCCCCACACCCCGGAGAAGGTGCCCAGGGCGGCCGTTTCACTCCTCCGGGGACATGTCCCAGGCCCTGGACACTTCCCTGGGGACACCCTGGCCGTCTATCATGGGGCGCTGCCTCGGGGGGGACCCAGACCACACACCCACACCGCCGGACCCGGCTGCCACCCACCGTCTCCCCCCCACACCCCGGAGAAGGTGCCCAGGGCGGCCGATTCGCTCCTCCGGGGACATGTCCCAGGCCCTGGACACTTCCCTGGGGACACCCTGGCCGTCTATCATGGGGCGCTGCATAGGTGGGGACCCAGACCATACACCCAGACCTCCAGACCCGGCGGCCACCCACCGTCTCACCCCCCACACCCCGGAGAAGGTGCCCAGGGCGGCCGTTTCACTCCTCCGGGGACATGTCCCAGGCCCTGGACACTTCCCTGGGGACACCCTGGCCGTCTATCATGGGGCGCTGCCTCGGGGGGGACCCAGACCACACACCCACACCGCCGGACCCGGCTGCCACCCACCGTCTCCCCCCCACACCCCGGAGAAGGTGCCCAGGGCGGCCGATTCGCTCCTCCGGGGACATGTCCCAGGCCCTGGACACTTCCCTGGGGACACCCTGGCCGTCTATCATGGGGCGCTGCATAGGTGGGGACCCAGACCATACACCCAGACCTCCAGACCCGGCGGCCACCCACCGTCTCACCCCCCACACCCCGGAGAAGGTGCCCAGGGCGGCCGTTTCACTCCTCCGGGGACATGTCCCAGGCCCTGGACACTTCCCTGGGGACACCCTGGCCGTCTATCATGGGGCGCTGCCTCGGGGGGGACCCAGACCATACACCCATACCGCCGGACCCGGCTGCCACCCACCGTCTCCCCCCCACACCCCGGAGAACCTGCCCCGGGCGGCCGATTCGCTCCTCCGGGGACATGTCCCAGGCCCTGGACACTTCCCTGGGGACACCCTGGCCGTCTATCATGGGGCGCTGCATAGGTGGGGACCCAGACCATACACCCAGACCTCCAGACCCGGCGGCCACCCACCGTCTCACCCCCCACACCCCGGAGAAGGTGCCCAGGGCGGCCGTTTCACTCCTCCGGGGACATGTCCCAGGCCCTGGACACTTCCCTGGGGACACCCTGGCCGTCTATCATGGGGCGCTGCCTCGGGGGGGACCCAGACCATACACCCATACCGCCGGACCCGGCTGCCACCCACCGTCTCCCCCCCACACCCCGGAGAACCTGCCCCGGGCGGCCGATTCGCTCCTCCGGGGACATGTCCCAGGCCCTGGACACTTCCCTGGGGACACCCTGGCCGTCTATCATGGGGCGCTGCATAGGTGGGGACCCAGACCATACACCCAGACCTCCAGACCCGGCGGCCACCCACCGTCTCACCCCCCACACCCCGGAGAAGGTGCCCAGGGCGGCCGTTTCACTCCTCCGGGGACATGTCCCAGGCCCTGGACACTTCCCTGGGGACACCCTGGCCGTCTATCATGGGGCGCTGCCTCGGGGGGGACCCAGACCACACACCCACACCGCCGGACCCGGCTGCCACCCACCGTCTCCCCCCCACACCCAGGTGAACCTGCCCCGGGCGGCCGATTCGCTCCTCCGGGGACATGT
>JBBPBX010065718.1:7019-19880 GCA_038048925.1 Garcialebias charrua | reverse complement strand
CTATTTTTAGCTTCTAGCTATTCTTCTGACACTTTAACGTAACATTTGAAAACTTTTCACTTTAGCTAGTCTTTGTTACTTTTAGCCAGTTTTTTTTATTATTTTAGTTTGCCTTTTGCTTTTAGTTCATAGCAGGTGTTTAGCTACTTGTGTGTTTCAGCTAGCATTCTGTTCACTTTAGCTTTCAACTAACCTACTGTTACTTTCAGCTTCTAGCCAGTCTTTTGCTAGCCTTTTATTTTTAATTCAGCAGTGACCTCCCTCGGCATTCACGCAGCATTTTCACAGAAAATGCTATTTCGCTAGTTTTAGCTTTACTTACCGTAATTTCCAGACTATTAAGCGCACCTTAATACAAGCCACGCCCACTAACTAAAAAAAATATTTATTTATTTTTTTCATGTATAGGCCGCACTTGTTTATATGCCATGGTTGTCCATGTTGTAACGAGATATTTACACAAAGATTTTTAAAACTTTTAATTAGGTACGTATCCATACCATACACAAATACGTACAGTGATTTTTTTTTTTCCTGAACAGTGCCTGTAAGATGGCTGGGGGAAAAAATAAAATACAGTACCAGGAAGTCACTGATCGCTATCTTCATCTTCCTCCTGTGCACTGCACCCTTGAGCTTGTGCTGTACTCTTCATCACGCAGCTGCCTTTTAAAATGTGTTGGTGATAGAGGATGTATTGTTTGACACTGCTCCAATGTCAGAATCCACTGGCAAACTTGAGCAAAAGTTGCTCTTCGCATGCGGCCAGTTTTGGTAAACGATTTCTCACTGCCAGTCATCCAAGCCTCCCACCGAGCTTGGGGTACCACATTAATGCACAATTCACACTTACCGGTACTTTGAGTGGCTGCAACTTCAAAGTCCCCCCTCCCTGGGGGCAAAACGGAGAGGGGAGGAGAGAACAGTTTTGTTGGTTCACTGTTGTAAGGATGGTGCCCTCTGGTGGCGGGTCCCCAATCTTACACTCCCTGGTTTCCCTGCTAATTGTCTTGATTATTTCCACCCTCATGTCGTCCAGGTGTTTGTGATTGTCACTCTGTTTGTGCGTGTATATAAGTCTGCGTCTATGTCTCACTCATTGTCGGGGCATAGTCTTGTGTACGGCTTGTGAGCGTCCTGTCTGACCTGATCCTGTCTTAGGTTTTGTAAGTACGCTGCCACGTCAGCATCCTTGTTTTATAACCATTAAAGTATTTACTGTATTTCCTTTTAACTCCTCGTGTGTCTGAGTCCTGCCTGCACTATGGGTTCATCTGAACAACACGTCCGAACCCTGACAACTGTGACCCGTTTGGTAATTTCATTGGTCAGATTTGTTTATTTTTTTAACCTTTACTTATACAGGTAGTCTCATTGTGTCATGAAGACACCCCCCCCCCCCAAGACAGATGTGTATTGGGCAGCTATGTGAGCGCCCAGGTGTGATAAGGCTAAATGTTTTTGGTGGCATGAAGCTTGTTAGCCCGTGAAAAAAAAAAAGAATCTGAGAATTAGCCGCAGCATTGTCAAAGCGTGTGACTAAAAAAGTAGCAGCTTATAGTCCTGAAATTACGGTAATTTCCTGAAAATTAAATACAGCCTTTAAAAGTATTTTTGCACGACCATCTGACATTTTGTGCAGATCCCAGACAAACAAAAAGGAAAATCAACATTCAAAACTGCATGCACGAGGAGGAAAACCCTTGATTTTTGCTGCCTTCCATCGCAGCTTCTTCAAGTTGTTTATTCCTGCAGCGTACCTGCTTCTCCCTCCAGAGCAGGACTCCCTCCTCAATCAGCTGCTGCTTGAGTCGTAAACCCTCATCCAAGGTTCTCATCTGGCCCTCCACGTACGCCCTCTCCTTCTGTCCCAGATTCCTGGAGGAAAGGCAGAAGAGAGAACGCATCGTTACTGAGAAAAACCTCCACCGCTGTGGTCACCAAGATGCTGCAATCCAATTTTTAAGGGCCTTGCGATGCGGCAGGAATCCAAATGGGAACAAGACAGAAGAGTAAATAAGACGGTTGGAGGAGGCCTGATGCTGTGTGGTTGAGGTAAATCGCTTTTGAAGCCTGGCAAACACAATCCGAGCGAAGACCTTGTGAAAACATAATGAGATCGACTCCGCTCGCACGCCGCTATTTTTTTAGGGGAACAGCAATGAAAGACACAAATAGGAGGGACGTCAACAAAAGAAGTGGCTCGGAAAGCTTTAAACTTCTGCGTCTTGGTGTGGTCGAACTTTGAAGATCGACAAGATGATGTCAGACGGGATTAAAAAGCTCAGGGTTTGTGTTGTAAACGACTCTCAGCCACTACCACAACTTTAAGCTCCATCTCTCAAAAACAGACCGAGCTAGAGGCAATTTTGTGGTTTTTAAGGTCGGTTGGCTGTGGCAGCCATGTTGCATCAAACTAACGCTGAAAATTTATAATTTGTAGCCATGCATCCAGTGAATAATCCCTGCAAATTTTATTAAATTGTATCTATTACTTTTTTTAGATATTTTGCTAACAGGCAGTCATGAAAACATGCACGAGCAAAGACATTGTCTGCCTTCTCCTTTTGGCAATAAAAATGAGTTCTTACAGCTCAGGATCACAACAGGGTGAATTATCTGAAAGGGAACATCTTTGGATGATTAAAACATTTTGCAGCAGAGGAACAAACATGTAAAAAAAAAAAAGATTATGAGTTAGGATTGCCTTTAACAAATTTATTCCACAAAACAGTAATTAGTCTGTCTGATGGAGCTGCATCCAGCGTTTAAATCTAGTGACACTCTGCCCCCTGGTGGTGCAAAACTGCATCACTCCTGCTGAGAAACGGGAGGCGATGCACTTCATATGATCATATAAACAACCTTATATTAAAAAATAAATAAACAAATACATCTAACCAAGTTGCACAGTCAGGTTCTAATTCCAGAGTGTATTATTTTGCTGACAGGATTGGTTTGGATTTATAAAAGCACGAACTGACCAGCACGTGTTCTGGCAGCGAGTGTGGCTGTTGTATTCATCAGAGGCGTCGCAGCAATCTGCAGACACACACAGGAGGAACTGATTAAACGCACGCACGCACGCACACACACATACACACACACACACAGGAAAACAGAAGAAAAGTCAGCACAAACAAGTGAACAATACGTTGTTACTCTAAATAAGGCAGGGCAGCTGAGATTCTGATGATCCGCTGCTTTATTATGTTCATTTAACAACTTTACAACTAATTCTTGACATCACTCGTTTATTTATTTATTTATTTATTTTTATTGTACAGTAAAAGGTTTTCTGTTTGATTTGGCGTTTTTGAGAAAGTGTCCTCCAAATTAAACAAAATCTGACATTTTTTTAAATGGATGAAGCTTCAAATAAAAGGTCCAACATGCCTTGCAGGAATACAAATCTGCCTCTTCTGCCAGAGTTTTAGACAAAGATTATCTTTTATGTTGAGAAATGACAGAGTCTGAGCTGTTTTGGTCAAACCTTGGAAATAATTTGCGCAATCTCTTGCAATATGATGAGAATGTGTTAAGCCAAGGTCAAACTTGTTTCAACCTTTATTTATACAGTTAGTGTCACTGAGTAGGGCTGTCACAATAACAAATTTTGCTGGGTGATTAATTGTCTCAGAAATTATTGCGATAATCGATAATATTGTTTGAAATTTGACAATAGTAATTATTGTCAAATTTAAGAAGAAATGATTGTTAATTTGTTTTGCACGTAGTACCTTTTTTCAACCACTGGATGGCAGGATAAGGCTGTTTCAACCAAAGGATGGATAAGTGAGGGAGGGAGCGAGCATCATGACTAAGAAAAATGGGAGGGCGGCCCCTTCGGCTCTCAAAATGGCGGACGCTCGGTGTGTTGAGCTCTTAAGCATAGCATTTTTCACAAAAAGCTTTTAATAAAAAAGATCAGTAAACAAGTTCTCAGCTTCTTTTTGCAAAGAAAAACAACTTTTTACACGAAGGCACAGATTTACACTGTGAATTTAGGATCTTCAACAAGAAGGAGGTTTATTCCCTGAGGGCGGCCCGTTAGCTTAGCTTGTAGCTTAGCTTCTCAGCTTAGCTGCTTTAAAAAAATCAAAAAGCGCGACTTTGGACGGTTAAAATTGATTTTAAATAAAAGAGAAAGTGATGGGTCAGTGAAGCGCACCGAAGTTGAGCCTTTTGTTATCAAGTGTCTTCAGTAGAAAGAGAGACACGAAGAAACTGTAAAGCCGATAAATGAAAATGAAGTCGATAATTTTTATTTATCATGCTATTAATTGATTTGTTGTTTATTGTGACTATCACTGAGTCACGAGTACTCACTTACAAGAGAGTCATGTTTTAAACAAAACCACATATGAGGTGCACACATCAATAAACAGCCATAAAATGCTTATAAAATGAGAATTGAATAAATATTAAATAAAATAAAAACAAGCTACATTATGAAACAAGGTAAAATACTAAGAACAGGAACATGTCTGCGTTGATTTTTTGCGTTGAACT
This sequence comes from Garcialebias charrua, assembly GCA_038048925.1. NCBI lineage: Eukaryota > Metazoa > Chordata > Actinopteri > Cyprinodontiformes > Rivulidae > Garcialebias > Garcialebias charrua. Next base: position 15,368 of record JBBPBX010065718.1, on the reverse strand, counting down.
TAATTGTTTAACATCCCTTAGAGAGGTCAAGGTCTTTTTGCAAGGTATTCCAGGAAACCGGAGCGGAAAAGGAAACGGCCCGTTGGCCGAATTCAGTCCATACTGAGGGGACACTGCAGGTAATAATGTCCTGAGAGCACACGCTGTAGCTTTCATTCATTTATTCAACCTTTATAAAGGCAGGTTAATCCCATTGAGCCTCGAGGACTCATTTACAAAAGAGACCTGGTGTTGCAGGAAAGATGCAATGCAGCTGCATTGACGATGTGACATGTAAGAGAAGATGTATAAAGGCAACAGACCAAGGAGTGATTTAAAGATGAAAATATACCAATGAGAGTCTGCGTGAAGTTAATGATGACCAGTTAACCAGTGTATGATAGTTACAGCCAGTTATGAATCTTAACGAACCGTGATAGCACAACAGCAGTGTCCAACATCTGCAGGGTGCTTGTAAGAGAATTTATGTAAATAATGTCACAGTTTGAAGAGAAGGAATGTAGCAGCTACAAGGCGTTTCCTAGCATTCAGAGTTGGATACGATTTATTTTGAAAAAGAAACCAAGTTTAATTTCCAATTTCTTCATCAAGTTATTGACTTGAGGCTTAAAAGAGAGATATGCATCAACCAAGATTCCCAAGTGTTTGTAAGAATCCACAAACTCCTCTGGAACACCATTCATAGATAAAATAGAAGGAAGGACTGCTGGTACTGATTTCCTGTTTGAAAACAACATCCCTTTGGTTTTATCAGCATTTAGCAACAGCTTGAGATGGAACAAATCTGACTGGATAATGTCAAAAGCTGGCTGTAAAAGCAGGAAAACCTTAGCAACTGATTTAGTTCAACAATAAACAACTGCATCGTCAGCATAGAAATGTAAGGATGCATCCAGAATGATCTGACCTACCGTACATTATTTATGTAGATTGTAAAGAGAGTGGGTCCTAAGACTGAGCCTTGTGGTACACCAATGTTGGCAGTTGAATAACTGGAAGAAGTACCATTACTGTATATTGAACACATTGCCTCCGATCTGAGAGATACAGGTAGTTAAAAAACTGACCTGTGACCTGAGAAAACAATGTCTGAGAGCTTGACTTTAGATGTCATGAGCTACAGTACCAAAAGTTTTAGACAGGTCTAATTTTTAATTTTTCACCTCCCTGCCTGGTACAGTCATCTGAGCTGTAGACTAAAAAACAAACTTTTTAAAGAATTGTTTCAATGGCAGGTAAAATAGTGGGGAAACCACAAAAAGCTGTGTCTCAACTGTTTGCAGAAAGAACATGGAAGACGGCAAGGAATAATTTAGCAGATAGCATCCATCCTCTTTTTCGTGAGTTTGAACCTCTGAGCTCAAGCAGGTGTTATAGGGTCCCTCTGACAACGAAGAACATCTAGAAGTTTATTTATTCCAAGTGCAATAACCATTCTTAACCAAACCAAATGATAACATTCACCTATGGTGTGCAAAGTGTTTTATTCTATGAGCAAATTGTTGATATTTTGATTGTATCAATGTGTTTTATTTTATGGTTAGAGAGCTGAAGAAAAATTTCCACCTTGGTGGACAATAAAGTTTTATCTTATCTCTTAGCTTATCTTAAATAAAAGGGTTGCACAATAGTCCTTAGCATCCAATGCTTCAACATTGTTAAAAACCCTCAACGAAGCAGTCATTGTGCTGTGTTGTTTCCTAAAACCACACTGATGGGGAGGTAAGATGTTAAAAGAATCCAAATACTTCTTGACTTGAGTTTATAAGTATTTATGAGCATTTCCAAACTTATTTGAAATCAGCAGGATTCAAGCACAACTAGACAAGCTAAAGGATTGAATGAAGTCACACTCGAGGCAGAACGAGCTGAAAAGCCGTTGTCTTGACAGTTCTTTGTATATTCCTGGATATTCAACATGCAATTAAATATTCTTATCACATTCGAGGTGGGGGAAAGAAATAAGCCACTTTAAATCGTAGCAGAATGTCTCGAATGCATCTTGGGTGCCACCAAAATCTATTTGAATATGAAAACAATCCAGTTCAAATGCACTTTAAATGCCATCTGAATGTTTCAGTTGCTGCAGGAACGTGGCTCGAGTGTAGCTGGAGCATTCTCATGCCTCTGATGAATCCGAACGCTATTCAGTGCACCGCCGAATCGCAGAAAAACAGTCGGCTGCTCAAATTTTCATCTATTTTTTTTTCACGTTTCACAGGATTTGCACATTGCGCCGCCAAAACAGAAGGGAACCACAGTCGAAAACTGCATTTACAAATGGGGAGAAATGTGCTACAGCCTAAGAAACCCCTTCACCTCCCTGCCTTAAACTCTGCCCAGTTTTCCAGCACAGATTTCTGAACGCATCTTTCCCCCTGCATAAAAATCTGCAGATAAAGTTAATAAAACCTCCACAGTCTGCTGATCTGACCACTGACATCCCATCTTTGAAAACTATGAGTTCTTCGTGTTTACATGATGTCTCTCCCTCTCTGCTGCATAGAGGATCTCTTGACATCACGCCATCAGCTGTGAACGCTCTGATCTGGCTTTTGCTCGGATGTTTCACCAGGAGAGCGGGCACGCTGGGAAATTTCTCAATTATCCAGAAACCCCGTTGGTGACCGGCAGAACGAGAGCTTTACAAACAAAAAAAAGGAGCGATGAAAACCTCTCGACTAGCAGCGAGGATGTGTTTGAGTTTAAGCAGCTACCTTTGAGGTGGGAAACAGGAAGTAGGAGGAGAATAAAAGAGGAGATAAAGTTCTCCCGCTGACTTTTTTTCCCCTCTTATTCCTTTGCTTTTGGTCTTTTAAAGGAGGCATGTGGTCTAAATTCGCTGTTAAAATGAAAAAAGAACATTTTGACGTTTGATATAAAAGTTAGAAGTGGTCTTCTCAGTGTTAAAAAAAAAGTATTAAAATCGGCAGGACATTAAAACCTCAGTAAAAGCAACGCAAAACGGTTGCGCAGCCGATGAGTTCAAAACACGACGTGTCATGCCTCCTACCCACCGCACAACTGCAAACGCTCCTGCCGTCCCCTTTTGGCCGCTGGTCACGGTCCCACTGGCCACTGAACACCGTCTGATGACGTACACTAGGGGGTAGCAGAGGGAGGGGTCTCTGGCTTGTTTTCCGGGTTCAGTTGTTGTTTTAACTGCACCTCCGACGGTCTTCGATGAGATTAAAACTTTTTTTTATGTTTGGGGTGATCTACACTGGAGAGTACAGCAGCCTGTCAGCAGCAACTGTAAAAATGCCACGTTTCTTACCGGAGTTTGGGTCCAATTCCTGGAGGCTGGATCCGGTGAGTTTAAAAAGTCCGAAAAAAGTCCCGTTGTGGTTGTGTAATCAGATAGCGAGGCTCTCCCGACTGTTTGCCGGATGCGTCGAGCCGCCAGAGATCAACATTTGGGACGTCTGCGGCTCGACGGCGACGCGCGCGTGCGTGTGCAGGCTGCCGTCGCGCCGCTTCGATCAGTTGAATCTCGCCGCTTCCTTGTTCTCCGTGACTCCACGCGTCTCCTCCATAGACTTTGAATGTAAACCGGTGTTATCCGGCCGCTTCGGCCGCCCGACGCCGGGGGCGGTGGGTAGGAGGCATCAGAGCCAAAGGCAAAGGTGGGCACATGAACGCTTGGGACCGCTAATGCGCTAATCCGCTTACAGCGGACCTAACGTTTTGGTCAGCGTAACAGCGGAGTGACTAACTTTTATAATTCATAAGCGGATTTGTGCTATTTTTATTTAAAATGCAGTACCGCTAATAATTATCTATCAGTAAAAACAAACTTATTTAGAGGCTCTTATGCTGGCTCCGTAGCTGCTTGTTTTGCCTTTTTCCCCTCCCTCACCGTAAAGAGCAGAGAGGAGGGAGGGTTGGAGGGGGAGCAGAGGGAGAACAGACACGAAGCTACCATGTAGACAAATGATGCCGTTGCTTGGGGTCCCATTTCAGCAGGGCCCCGGCCAGTCACCTACATTACTAACATTGCTCATGCTTGTTAATGTACATTTAACATAACAATAATTATAGTTACGATCATTAAAAACGCAATACAAAAACCGGTCGATTTCTGTATCCCCCTACTAAAAATGGACTATTCCATCTTGACATCTTCCGGGTCAGAGGTGAACTCGGGGGCTAATTCTGTGGCTAGCTGGTTGTGCTGGGTTTCTTGGATAAATCCGCAGAGAACCCCGCTGTTTCAAGCCAAATTAACGCGGCCGGAGGATTTTATTGTGTGTTTTGTGTCGACCACTCGACGGTGAGTCGTTAGTTTTATGTATTTTAGTTACTTTTCATTAAATCTGTTGACTGCCTATAGAATCTTGACATCTTCCGGGTCAGAGGTGAACTGGACGCTAACTCTGTGGCTAGCTGGTTGTGCTGGGTTACTTGGATAAATCCGCAGAGAACCCCGCTGTTTCAAGCCAAATTAACGCGGCCGGAGGATTTTATTGTGTGTTTTGTGTCGACCACTCGACGGTGAGTCGTTAGTTTTATGTATTTTAGTTACTTTTCATTAAATCTGTTGACTGCCTATAGAATCTTGACATCTTCCGGGTCAGAGGTGAACTGGACGCTAACTCTGTGGCTAGCTGGTTGTGCTGGGTTACTTGGATAAATCCGCAGAGAACCCCGCTGTTTCAAGCCAAATTAACGCGGCCGGAGGATTTTATTGGGTGTTTTGTGTCGAACACTCGAAGGTGAGTCGTTAGTTTTATGTATTTTGGTTACTTTTATGTATAAATGCGGTGGCGAGACGCCCGTGTATTTGAGATTTAAAAGTGGTCTTAGGGATTAAAAGATCATTCTCTTTTTTGTTAATTTCGTGGCCGAATAGAATATATGTACGTAAAGTATTAAATAAATCCTTTGATTTTTGTAATTTCATCCTTTTAGGATCATTTTAGTTACTTTTCAGTTGGCAGTGTAGTGCAAATATTGCATAACGCTGCCGGCTACCAATTGTCGAATATAAATAGCGGATTAGATTAGCTTCCCCTAATTTTCATAAGACATTTGTGCTTTTGAAATTGTGGACCTAAAAAAATTAATAAGCGTTTTAGAAATTGTGGAACTAATTTTTTGATTAGCGTTGCCCACCACTGGCCAAAGGGTTCAACTCAAACAGGACAAAGAAGTTTCAGTGATCCAAAAACACACTGTCACATATTTTAATGTTTAAAACGGATAAACCAACATTTAACACAAGATCCAGTGTTGCCATATTCGTGTATTGGATCCGACACAGACAAAACTAAATTAAAAGAGTCCAAAAGATTAAAGGGGACCACACATGCAAAATTCACTTTTTAATGTTTTTTTTACTCAACTTTGGGTATGTACTTCATAAAAAAACAGTCCTAAGGCCAAAGAAATGCACCCAGTGGTTTATTTACTCTAAGTAGATTTGTCTGTGATAGAAATGCTTCGTTTCTCACTTCCTGCGGTTTGTGACGTCACAAACCGCAGCCACAACCCACCTCGCACCTTTAGTCCAGCCCCTCACCTAGCAACCCCTGGTGCGGCTCAACCCAGAGCCATATAAAGTGAGAGTTGCGACACTCCCATAGAGTTCCATTGTAAGAATGGAATGCGGAAGTCACGTGGGTCATGGAGGGGGCGATTTGTTCCATGCAGAGCCGTGGCTCTGGTTACAGTCTGAAGCTGCCTGCAGTAGCGCTCCGTCGCCGCCAGAGGGCGCAGCTCCACAAGGTTTCCATAGCCGTTGTTTGGAACGATTGACCGCCTGTCGGTGAGATCAAAGGGTGTCGGAACTCTCTATATGGCTCTGGCTCAACCCACTTCAGTATAAAAGACGTCACGGTTGCCGAGCAGTTTAGGAGCTGACCCGGCGGTCATTTATGTATTTATTCATTTATTTAGCCCCCAGGGGGGCTAGGGGCTTGCCCTGCTCCAGCCACGCAGCACATCTTGAGTAAAACCAGAATGTTTTATTACCTTGTTTGAACTCTGTCTCGTTGAAACTGTGCACACACACACTCTCGCGGGGCGACAGTCTGAAACGTACAAGCACCACTGATCGATATACTTTTCAGATTAGCAATTTATTTATTTTAAGAATACCTTTCACTTCATCAAAATCTAATCAAAACTCCAGCGTTCTAAAAGTAGGTGGTTGTATTTGTTTCTTATACGATGAAGGACTGCTTTTGCTCAACTGCCAGGTTGGGTCAGGGAGATAAAGAGCTGGTTTGGCACCCAAAGGACCGGGGTTCGTTTCCCGGCCACGGCATCTTTTTTTTTTTTTAAGCCGTTTGTTTCGGAGAGATCGGGGTGAGACTAGATATATACCGGTACATCTACATAATAATACTTTATAATTGTTATTTTTACGTTTTAGTTCAATTTTTAGTGTATTAGCGATTGCTCCCAACGCGCATCCGGCAGAAATAAAGGAGGAGGTGGAAGAGCTATTTTTAGCCTCGGATTCGGGAGGGCATGATAAAAGGAGCAGCTAATGGCTGCGCGCACAGACAGCTTTCGGTAAGTTATCTTAAGCTAGCACTAACAGTAAGTCAAATGAGTAATAAAAAAAGAGCTAATTTTAAAACAACAACATATTAGAGATACTGGCTGTTACAGAGGGCGGAGTTAATGTAAACAGAGTTTTGACGGGCGTGGACTTCAGAGCTCATTATCATAAACCGGTAGTTTAGAACGGAAGTTAGAAATGGCAGAATTAAAAAGGGTATAATTTATTATCTAAGAATTATTTTGTGTATTAAATTGAATGAACAAGGTCTGGATAGCACACAGACATACCATAAAAAATTTAAAAAACCATCTGAGGTCCCCTTTAAAAAAGTATTTGACCGGCAGCTTGGTGGGACAGTACACAAGAATATTGAAATCACCAACTACTTCAACAAGCTCATATTTCAACACTATTCCAGCCTAAAAGTCAAAAGTCCTTTTTTAAATCCTTATATTTCAGAGGTCTGTGGGGCGAAGTGACCCAACTCAAACGTAAGAAATTCAACTTAACTAAGTCACTTAAAAGTTGTTTACCAGTGAACTTCTACCTAAAAACAGCTGCTACTCCTCCTTCACGCCCAGAAACCTCAGTGCGTTAAAGTCAGAGGGTAAACAAGCAGAGAAGCAGCAGGACTCACGACACTGCCAGGTCTCAGACGAGACCCATCCTTGTCAGAACCAGGTCCATCGCCAACAGCCACAAATACTCTGGATTCACTTCTCCCGAACAGAGACCAGGTTAGGGCTGGCGAGGGATTAATGTCCACGGTACGGCAACAGGTACCAGGCTGGTGTAGCACGGGTCCAGAGTGCACCAGTGGATAAAACGCCGATAAAGTCTCTCAGGCCCAGCAAGGATTGGAATAGTCGGCGGCAGCACCACATGTCAAACTCAAGAGCCGTGGGCCAAATCTGACCCCCCCACCCCCAAGATGATCATTTAAATGTAAAATATTGTACATCTTCTAATTTTTTTTTCTTTAACAAACAGATAAATCCGTAATTTAGTGTAGACTTCTCTTGGCAGCTGGTTAACTTTGAAGCCAGAAAGACTGTTGGATCGTTCTGTCATTACTGATTGTGATGTGGAAACGGTAACAGAACGTCAAATGAGACTGATCAAACTCTTGTTCGTGAACCTGCAACCAAGAAAATATATCAGGTATCTGACTCGAGTTAGGCATCAGCTGAGAGTGGCCTGTGGCTCGGACAAAGTTTTTAAATTTTGGAACCTTTTGGTAACTGAGTTGGACACCCCTAGGTCCAGCAGATGTTTAAAAAATAATATTTTTTAATTCTAAGTTATACACGTTTTCCTCCGTGTCTCCGATGCTTCCTGAGCGGAGGCAGAACCGGGCCACGGTGGGGCAGGAACACCTGACAGGATTGGAGGCAGGTAAACCTTCTGGCCTCCAGAGTTGCATTTCTGTACTGTAATTTATGGACTATTGAGCGCACCTGAATAGAAGCCGCACCCGCTACGTTTAAAAAGAAAATTAAAATTTTACATAAATAGGCTGCGCTCGTCTATAACCCGCAGGTGTTCACGTTGTAACATGAGATATTTACACAAAGATTTTATTTTACTTTTAATTAAATACGTACCAGTAACACGCACAAATAAAGTAATATTTTTTCTGAACAGTGCCTGTAACACGGCTGACAAAAAAAAAAAACACAGTAGTCTTCCAGGAAGTCACTGATCCTTACCCACCAAGAGAGATGTGGATTGGTCAGCTATGCGAGCGCCTGGGTGACGAAGCTAAAAGTTTTGTTGGCATGAAGCTTGTTAGCCCATCAAAAAAAAATACAGTATATATATATATATATATATATATA